>CAUYLG010062022.1:0-51308 GCA_963573385.1 Cacajao melanocephalus
TCCAGATTTTTTAATGATTGCCATTCTAACTAGTGTGAGATTGTATCTCAATGTGGTTTTGATTTGCATTTCTCTAATGACCAGTGATGATGAGCATTTTTTCCTATGTTTGTTGGCCTCATATATGTCTTCTTTTGAAAAGTGTCTGTTCATATCCTTCGTCCACTTTTGAATGGACTTGTTTTTTCTTGTAAATCTGTTTTAGTTCTTTGTAGATTCTGAATATCAGCCCTTTGTCAGATGGGTAGATTACAAAAATTTTCCCATTCTGTTGGTTGCCGGTTCACTCTAATGATTGTTTCTTTTTCTATACAGAAGCTCTGGAGTTTAATTAGATCCCATTTGTTTGTTTTGGCTTTTGTTGCCATTGCTTTTGATGTTTTAGCCATGAAGTCCTTGCCTATGCTTATGTCCTGAATGGTATTGCCTAGGTTTTCTCATAGAAGCAAACTTAATTTTTATGAGATGAAAATCTAGTGTGTCATTCCTAGACATAAAACCTTCCTGATCTGACCCTAGTTTTTAGGAGAGATAAACTACAGCTTTTTATCACAAAATATCATACCTTTCCTCTTTTTCCTCAGATATCACAAAATATCTGACCTTTCCTCTTTTTCAGCCATCCTCTCCAATTCCTTCTAATGGTTAAAAAAAAATGCTGGAAATGTGATACTCTTTTTATTGTTGTGCCTCCATCTGAAATGCCTTCTATATTTCATCATCCAGGTAACTCCTAACCCTCCTTCAAAAAGCAGCTCAGGTTTCTCTATCTCTAAGGAATCGTTCCTGAAACTACAGCATGCATTCGGTATCTTTAGCGCTTGGCCACATTATCCTGCAGTCAATGAGTTCATTACTAGACTATCTTCCCCACAAGGACAGAGGTTGCAGGTCAGGTCCAATCACTTATCAAACTGGATGTCTTCTATACCTGACATGGTGTCTGAGCACAGAACAGCCTAATTGTTGAATGAATAAATAAAATGTTTAAATAAACAAATGGCTCAATCACTTCATCATCAATCTACTGCTCCCCAAGGTCTCTGGCTAAATTCTCTATTAGTGGAAACTTACCCTGGGACATTTATAAGGAACTTGGAGAGCCAGCGGAATCAAATACAATCAAACTACTAATCAATTTATTCACTTTTCTGTTCTCTAAAATTAGGAGCATGTGAATGAATATGTATGAACATGTGTAATTATAGACACTTACGCACATAAATTACTGGCAGGGCTCCTGGTGTTATGCTCATAGGAGCAAGATGTTTATTTTCACCTGTCTTCATTGTAGAGCTGTCTCTGGAGCATCCTACTCGAAAGCAAAGTGGCTAAACACTGTCTCCAGTTTTATGACTTATTCATTGCCTATTCTTTGATATTCTGCTCTAAAAAACATCAGAATTCTCCAGTGACATTCCTGGGTGGGATAGACTTACGGGATAAGAGGAGATGAAATGTGAAATTGCTGGCTTTGAAAGTTTTTTTCATATCCCCAGGAAGTTAAGTGTTCTCTCATTGGTCTTCTTTTCAAAGGATTAGTTGGTAGTACTTACCAAGTTCTCCATTCCTTTGATTTTTTAAAAAGAAGAAAGACATAATTTTCCTTGTGTTGTCATGTGAAGAGGCTGAAATTAGTCAATTCTATTTCTAAAAATGCTCTCAAGATACTCACATCATGTGTTAAACCTCAATGTGGGTCGTTCATTGTGGTTCTGCGTTCATGTTTGTTGTAGTCCCCTGACCACGAGCAAGATTATGGGCAAATCTATCAGACTGATGGTAAGAGTGTTTGCAAACTCTTTGTATTAAACGTCGGGGAAGGATGTCTGTAACCTTTGTGGGAAATAACAATGTGCAAAGAACAGGCTTTTGAAACTAAAAAATACTGGTTAAATTATCAGCTTCAATATTTACTAGTTGTATAAACTTGAGCAAATTAATTAATTTTCTGAGCCTCTGCTTTCTAATCTATAATAAGTAATAAGTATTTCATAAACTTGTTAAAATATTAAACACAATAGCATAGGTAAAACATGCTATTGCTTTTAAACATCCAGCAAAATGCCTGATATTTAGTGAGCAACTAGTGATTGTCTCTTCCTCTATCTCAGGTGATGACTATAGAGGGTTGTTGTTCATTGGGTGCAAAGTTCCAGTTATGCTAGAAAAATCAATTATACACACATTATTCATTATGGTGCCTGTAGTGAACAATACAGTATTGTTATCATAAAAAATTGTTAGAAAGTAGATTTCATATTATATTTTGAACACACACAGAAAAATAAATTCTAGAAGATGATGGATATGTTTATTGCCTTGATTGGGATTATGGTATCACAGGTATTTGCATATGCCCAAACTTAAAAAAATTATACACATTAAATATGTGATGTTTTTATATCAATTATACCTCAATAAAGCTATTTTTAAAAAGACAACATATCTTTAGTAAGTATTTGATTAAGTCCTTAAATTCTTAATTCCTCTGCAGTTATTGGCAATTCTGTGAAAATCCCTAATGTCAATATATACTTGGAGATCTTTGATAATACAATAAGACAAGATTGTCTATGCATCATCAATGTTGTCTTCAATAGGTTACTGTTTTCATTGGCTGACATTCCTGCTTTCTAATTTTGAAACACCTTGAGTTTTATTTTATCATTATCAATTATATTTGTTGGGGGTTATTTTCTAAAATACCACACATAGTGATATATATGTTTATCAAGATATTTTGCTGGCTATTTAAATAAATAACCTTTATATATATTTTTCAGGTAAAAGATGATACATCACTCCTGCTTACCACCATTGCTACAAGATGGATATATAATTTCCCCCAAAATTTTCATCTACAGTAAAATCTCTTTACAATCAAACAAAAAAAAATCTCCTTTTGAAACTGTGCAAAATTAAAAAGGTTATTATATTTTGCCTTGTATATAATCCTCTGATGAAAAATTTAAGAGCTGCTGGCCAATAGGGTGCCCATTATCTTTGGAAATATCTAGGAAATTGGACAATTTATAGTTTCTTCAGCATGAGAGTTAATTTCTCATGGGTTCCTAATGAGTTTACTTTACTATTCAGGGAGCAATTATGCCATTCAGTGATTTACAGAATCCCACCTGAGAACCTGAAAGAGAATATGCTATCTATGATTATGAACTCATAAAGGATTTTACTCCTGCAGTGTCAATCTAGTTATATTTATAGTTCATCAGGTGATCATTTAAACCCCCAGCAAGAGGCAACAGAACTATCTGATTAGCTATTGTTCCAAAATAAACTTGAAAAATGGTGGTTCTGTGTCAGTCAACCCCAGAAAAGGAAGCTGTGGGCTCAAATACCTGTTCAACTCAAATGTCCTTTAGGATTTTGTGTATGGGTGAACTGAGATGTAACTTTTTAGTAATAAACTGCTCTCTTTGATACCACAGGATATATTGATTTGCCATTAGTAAATCCCATAGCATAAAAGCAAGACCTAGAGGATACTTTTACAAAAAGTTAAGGCTAGCATTTTGTCACAAAATCATAAATTGTTATAGCTGTAAGAAGCCTTGGAGTTTATTTAATCTAAGCTTATTTTACATTAAAAAAAAAAAAAACCTAGAGAACCACAACCCAGAGAAGTAAGGCAACCCAGATAGCTCATAATTTAAATTAGTAAATGATCTAATAACCTTTTCCATTTATTGTTTAATGTACAAAACATTATCCTGCCAGGAGCATAGCTCATACCTGTAATCTCAGAACATTGGGAGGCAGAGGTGGGAGGATTGCTTGAGTCCAGGAGTTTGAGACAAGCCCAGGCAACACAGTGAGACCCTCCCTGTCTCTACAAAAAAGTTTTTAAATATTTTCCAGGTATACTGATGCATGCCTGTGGTCCCAGCTATTTGGGAAGCTGAGACACTGGAGCCCAGAAGATTGACACTGCACTGAGCTGTGATCATGCCACTGCACTCCAGCCTGGGCAACACAGAGAAACCATGTCTCAAAGAAAAGAAAATACTATCCTAAGGTCTCTGTTTAACTCTCATATCCATTTTGTCATATTCTTTTTTTTTTTTTTTTTTTTGATTCCCTTATTAACCTAAATGCTTTAACCAAGGCCCAAATACTGAAATGCTAAATCTTGGCATTTCATATTTCAGAATTTTTCTACTTTATATTCTTTCATCTGGAATATCTTTACATCATTTTTCCTCCTAGTGAATTCCTATTCCTCCTTCAAAATTCAAATTATAAATTACTTCTTCTAAAAGATCATCTTTGAATATCACCCTGTATCAGCCCAACATTGTTGTAGAAGGAAAATTGTCTACATCTAATTGGCATACAACAATGAACATTTATTTCTTGCTCATAAGTTTGGAACTTGGCTAATCTAAACTGGATTTAGAGGGGTAATTCTGCTTCAAGCTACAGATCTGTGGGTCTACATCCTGTGTCTACAAGTCTCATCTTCCTGCGAGGACAATCCAGTTAGCAGGACATGTTCTCTCAGGGCTCAGCAGAAGTGCAAGAGCAGCATGCACAATTCTTCAAGTGCAGTTTAAGCCTCTGTTTTCCTCAAGTTTGCTAACATCAAAGATAAATAGGATGGTTGGCCAAATAAAGGAACAAGAAAGTATAATTTTCCTGTGGAGACAGGGTGAACTGCATTAAGTCATATGGCAAAGGCCATGGACACAGGAGGAATCACAAATTGGTACCAATAATTTAATCTTTCAGTTTAACTATGTTCCCAGGCCTTTTCTTTGCTAACTCTGTATCTTGTATGGGTGTCTACATTCAATTATGATATATAGTAACTATTTTAATTGTGATATATTTTAACTATTTTGACTGTTGCTTTCTAATAACTAGCATTTTAGTGGGTATGCTATGTTACCAGGAAGTGCATTTGAACTTTTATGGGTAAAATCCTAAGTTTGATTTTCAACAACCCTATGTACTGCAGTTATCCTGAATTTACATATAAGGAAAGTTACACTGAGGTATTATGTCACTTGTCCAGGTGATATGGTTTGGCTGTGTCCCCACTCAAATCTCATCTTGAATTGCCGTGTGTTGTGAAAGGAACTCAGTGAGAGGTAACTGAATCATGGGGGCAAGTCTTTCCCATGTTGTTCTCATGCAAATAAACCTCACAAGATCTGATGGTTTTAGAAGGGGGAGTCTCGCTACACAAGTTCTTTCTTTGCCTGCTACCATCTATGTAAGATGTAACTTGCTCCTCCTTACCTTCTGCCAGGATTGTGAGTCTACCCCAGCTACATGGAACGGTAAGTCCATTAAACCTCTTCCTTTTGTAAATTGCCCACTCTCAGGATGTCTTTATCAGCAGCATAAAAACAGACCAATACAGTAAATTGGTACTAGTAGAGTGGGGTACTGCTGAAAAGATACCTGAAAATGTGGAAGCAACTTTGGAACTGGGTAACAGGCAGTGGTTGGAACAGTTTGGAGGGCTCAGAAGAAGACAGGAAAATGTGGGAAAGTTTGGAACTCCCTAGAGACTTTTTGAATGGCTTTGACCAAAATTCTGATAATGATATGAACAATGAAATCCAGGCTGAGGTGGTCTCAGATGGAGATGAGAAACTTCTTGGGAACTGGAGCAAAGGTGACTCTTGCTATGTTTTAGCAAAGAGACTGTTGGCATTTTGCTCTTGCCCTAGAGATTTGTGAAATTTTGAACTTGGGAGAGATGATTTAGCAGAAGAACTTTCTAAGTAGCAAAGCATTCAGGATGTGGCTTGGGTGCTGTTAAAGGCATTCAGTTTTAAAAAGGAAACAGCATAAATGTTTGGGAAATTTGTGGCCTGACAATGTGTTAGAAAAGAAAATCCCATTTTCTGAGGAGAAATTCAAGCTGGCTGCAGAAATTTGCTTAAGTAATGAGGAGCCGAATGTTAATCCCCAAGACAATGGGGAAAATGTCTCCAGAGCATGTCAGAGGTCTTCACAGCAGCCCCTCCAATCACAGGACCAGAGGCCTAGAAGGAAGAAGTGGTTACATGGACTGGGCTCAGGGTCCTCATGCTGTGTATAGCCTAGGGACTTGGTGCTCTGTGTTCCAGCCACTCCAGCCATGGCTGAAAGGGGCCAACATAGAGCTTGGGCCATGTCTTCAGTGGGTGAAAGCCTCAAGAGCCTTGGCAGCTTCCACATGGTGTTGAGCCTGCCCGTGTAAAGAAGTCAAGAATTGGCATTTGGGAACCTCCACCTAGAATTCAGAGGATGTATGGAAACACCTGGATGTCCAGGCAGAAGTTTGCTGCAGGGGTGGGGCTCTCATGGAAAGCCTCTGCAAGGGCTGTGCAGAAGGAAAATTTGGGGTCAGAGCTGCCACACAGAGTCTCTACTGGGACACTGCCTAATGGAGCTGTGAGAAGAAAGCCACCATTCTCCAGACCGTGGAATGGTAGATCCACTGACAGCTTGGACCGTATGCCTGGAAAAGCTGCAGACACTCAATGACAGCCCTTGAAAGCATCCAGGAGGGAGCCACAGGGGCAGAGCTGCCCAAAACCATGGGAACCCACCTCTTGCATCAGGGTGACCTGGATGTGAGACATGGAGTAAAAGGAGATCATTTTGGAGCTTTAAGATATGACTGCCCCATTGGATTTTGGACTTGCATGGGGCCTGTAGCCCCTTTGTTCTGAACAATTTCTACCATTAGGAATGGCTGTATTTGCCCAATGCCTGTACCTCCATTGTACCTAGGAAGTAACTAACTTGCTTTTGATTTTATAGGCTTATATGCAGAAAGGACTTACCTTGTCTCAGACAGGATTTTGAACTGTGGACTTTTGAGTTAGTGCTGAAATGAGTTAAGACTTTGAGGGACTGTTGGGAAGATATGATTGGTTTTGGCATGTGAGGACATGAGATTTGGAAGGGACCAGGGGTAGAATGATTTAGTTTGGCTGTGTTTCCACCAAAATCTCATCTTGAATTCTATAGGAGGAACCCAGTGGGAGGTAATTTAATTATGGGAGCAGATTTTTCCCATGCTGTTCTCATGGTAGTGAATAAGTCTCATGAGATCTGATGCTTCTATAAAGGAGAGTATCCCTGCACAAGCCCTTTCTTTGCCTGCTGCCATGTATGTAAGATGTGACTTGCTCCTCCTTGCCTTCCACCATGATTGTGAGGCTTTCCCAGCCATGTGGAACAGTAAGTCCATTAAACCTCTTTCTTTTGTAAATTTCCCAGTCTCTGTATGTCTTTATCAGGAGTGTGAAAATGGACTAACACACCAAGCTCACAAAATTCGAGTTGAGACTCAAACCCAAAGCTAATTCCAAAGCATCTTGTCTTATTCACTATCCTATAATCTTCCTTATTTGATTAGGAGCTCAAGCAAGACCTTTATCTGATTTGCCTGTTATCAACCCACAACTAGGACAGTGCCTGATAAGAACTCAATACTCATTTACTAAATTGAATTGCTCCAAGTCTAACTTGTCTATCCACCCTTATCTCTAACTTCTCTAGATAAACTCTCCACTCAGGTTGACCAGTGAATGCTAAAATACCATAAGCCTCTGCTCTTCTTCCTGCCATTTCTAGTACTCAATTATTCAAGCATTAATACCCTATCACTCATCTAAAACATTCATTCCTATGTTATATAGACAAAACCCAGGAGGCTAGATTGTGAAATACATTGTTGTACTTGACTCTGTGTATGACTAGAGTGAGCTGGACCATGATATCTGTGCTTCTACTGGGTGCCCAGAGGCTTTTATTGAATTCATCTTGTCTATTAAGTGAAAATAGATGATCTAGGGTGAAAGGCATGTTTTATTTATATCATAATCATTCTTTCCAGGATGGTAGTCATAAGGACTAGAATGACACACCATATTTCACAAATATGGAAGTTTTGCTATAATAGAAAAATACCTGTATTAAATTAAAAATCAGTATTCTGTGCTTACTCATTCATTATCTCAACACTGCCTCCTCTCACTAATCAGCTCACCTCTCAGTTCTGTCTTCTGTTAAACTGAGGAGTTGTATGCTCTCCAATGGAAAGAATTAAATTCTCTATGTCAAAGAAGCTATTAGTAGTAAGCAAATGTATTTGGAAAATATAAAACTCACCAGTTATCAGAGAAACACAAATTATGTGTGTCTTCATATTTATAAATAAAGAGGTTAAATCTAATGTATTTATATACTGTATTTTTTATGAAGTATCATTTAATGTTGAATAAATTTTAAAAGGACAAATAAATTTTTAATTTGAAAACTCATATTCTCATAATGGCAAAGGAGAATGCAAACTGAACATGACTGTAAAAAAATAATTTGGTAACATAATTCAAAATAAATGTATTCTGTGAATGAAAATATTTCCTAAAGAAGAAAGCATAAGAATAATCTATATAATATGTGAAAATTAACTATGTTAACTCAGCGTATCATTTAACATAGAACATTACCCAGGCATAAAAATTAAAACTCTATAGCACATGGCAAACTATATAGTATATAGCAACTATATTCAGCAATTTCAAATGTAAAACAAGTAAAACAAAAAACTATAAATACTTACGAAATTAGGTAAAATGTATGCATCATGGTTGGCTAAGTGCTATAAAATTATTCTGAAATCTAAGTGGCTGAAATGAATAAAGGTTAATTTCTCACTCATACCATAGGCTAATTAAGGTCAGCAAGGAACTCTGGGTGTTCTCTGCTCCATGCAGTGATTTAGGGACCCCAGATTCTTCCAGCTAGTGGCTCTACCACTTCCTAGTACCTCATCTTCTAGATCCTCCTCCTTTGGAAGGCAGATATAGAAAGTTAGAGGGTGACGAAGGTGTGCCTCCTCTTAACTGCCCCAACCTATAATTACAAACATGGCTTCTGCTCATGGACATTGGCAAAAACAAGTCACATGTCCTTGGCCCCAACCTGATGAAGGGGGCAATAAGATATAATATAGGTGCATGCCCAAGAAGAAGTGAAGGTGGGTCTGGTGAGCTTATGGCCAGTCTGTGCTACAATATGCAAATAAATGGATAGGGAAAAGATGTAAAAATGAAAAAGAGTTTATAAAAAGATAGGTTTACTTGCTAAGTAAAAGGTTAAATTACTTTAAAAAAATAGGCAATTTAGGCCACATATGATGGCCCATGCCTGTAATTCCAGTACTTTGGGAGGCTGAGGTAGGTAGATTGCTTGAGGCCAGGAGTTCTAGATCAGCCTGGCCAATATAGTGAAACCCCGTCTCCACTGAAAATATTAGCTAGGCATGATGGTGCATGCCTGTAATCCCAGCTACTTGAGAGGCTGAGAAAAGAGAATTGCTTGAACCTGGAAGGTGGAAGTTGCAGTGAGCCAAGATCATGCTACGGCACTCCAGCTTGGGAGTGCAGTGAGACTCTGTTTCAAAATAAATAAATAAATAAAATAAAGGAAATTTTTCTTCATTATTCATATTATGTTGCCTGTAAAAGATATAAATGTGCAAAATAAAAATCAGCTTAAAATACTGGAATTAGGTTAAATAATGTTTAAGGCCAATTCCATCTCTAATATCCAACAATCGGTAATTGCAGCATATTGAGATTTTACAATCCAATCTCATCTTTGTCCATACTTTTTTATGTCTTCTAAAAATCTGGACCTCAAGAAATATGGTCTAAATTTTGCAGAGTATTTAATGGGAGATCTAAAGCCTGGGCACTCACTAATAGGATAGAAAATTTTAATTAAGCTTAATATGCAATTATAACTTTACTGGTTATTAAGAGTGATGAGAAAAATTATACAGCTATGATCACTGGCAGCACTATTAATGGGTTTCTTGATGACATAACATTTGTTTAATGGAAGCGTTTCCTTTTATGAACAAGTGCCATCCGAGGGCAATCTGTCATTGTTATTAATTTAAGATCATTTGATCTGTCACTCAATTTTGCATCTAATTAAAAAGAGGAGGATGGCATAAGCTTCCACTTCAAATCCCTGCCAGGCAGAGAAATTTAATAACAAAAATAAAATTGGGACAAACATCAAAGTATTTTTAAAGGGTCAGGCCCCTAAGATGACACAAAAGACCAGAAGTATAGTACAGAGAAAACTGATTTTTTGTTTCTTCCAGAAAGATGATATTTATGCAGTTTGGGTTATCAGAGATAAAATTCTTTGTATGTAAATTAAGGTGATCATTTCTTTCTTATAATGCAATGATGAGAGTTACTGAATGTTTCTCACATATATGCTGCTGCCAAGCAGTAACAAACACACTGGAACAATCACATTTGAATAAGATTTGTAAGCACAAAGGTGATTATATCCGTTTTCTGGGGCTGCCATAAGAAGATAGCACAGACTGGATAGCTTAAGCTACAGAAGTTTATTTTTTCACAGTTCTGGGGGCTGGAAGTCCAATATCAAGGTATTGGCAGTTTTCATTTCTCCTGAGGCCTACCTCCTTGGCTTGCCGTCTTACTGTGCCCTCTGTGGCTTATTCTTTCACCCCTGCTGGCTCTATCTCTATTTTAGGGACATTGGTCATATCAGATTAAGACTCTACCATTATGACCTCACTTAAGCGTAATTACCTCTTTCAAGGTCCTGTATTCCAAATTACCTTGAGGATTAGGGCTCCAACATATGAATTGGGAAGTGGGGAGAAACAATTCAGTCCATAACAGTGGTCATATTAACTTTTTACTTCTAAACACAGATGAAATGAAACACATCTCCAAACCCCATGCTTCCATTTCACACTGAATCTAGAAGGAAAAACAGGCAAAATAAATATGTCCTTTCTCCCCTGCCAGGAAGTGTATCCCCCTGTAATAATGACTGCTTTTCTTTTTTTTTTTTTTTTTTGTTTTTTGAGATGGAGTCTCTGTCACTAGACTGGAGTGCAGTGGCGCAATCTTGGCTCACTACAACCTCCACCTTCTGGGTTCAAGAGATTCTCCTGCCTCAGCCTCTGGAGTAGCTGGGACTACAGGTGCCCACCACCATGCCTGACTAAATTTTGTATTTTTAGTAGAGATGGGGTTTCACTATGTTGGCCAGGCTGGTCTCAAACTCTTTACCTCATGATCTGCCTGCCTCTGCCTCCAAAAGTGCTAGGATTATAGACATGAGCCACCGCGCCCAGCAATGATGCTTTTCTACCACACTTTTTCAACTTATGCCTCCTTTCAGAGTCTTAACATTCTCCCCATTTTGGAGATGAAAGGATCTAGGAGGGAGGTTTGTTAACCTCTCCAAAGTCACACAGCCACTACATTTCAATTCAAATTTTTCTTAATCCTTTTACTATAGTCCTACACTATAGTATATATTATAATCCTTGTACTATAATACACAAGATTTAGGACTATGGTAAGCACAGAGGTACTCAGGAGACAGAGAGGGATTAGGAGAGAGAGCGTGGAAGCCAGCTCTATGTGCCCGGCAGCCACTTCCCTGACTAAGGAGGCAGTAAAACAGTTCCCAGATGAAAAGTGCAAGTCAAGTGCAAGAGCCCCATGGATGCTGATGTGGCTAACCAGGATCCTGATAAAGGAGGAGATGCAGATGGAAGGGCAGGCAGAGGAGTCCAATTCTGACACACTGAATGAGATACCCATGGTGGAACCAGAAAGAAATGGTCAGGTTGTAAGATTAAATGGGGACCCAATAACCTGTGTGCATTACTGACAGGGATCTAGGGGAAAAAGACAAGGTGAAAGAATCAAAGACAGTGGAGAGGGTGAAGTAGAAGGGGCAGTATACCAAGAAAAGTGTTTGAGTTCCTCCTCTTACTACCTTACACAAAAGGCAGTATGGCATAAATTAAGAACATAGTATCAGATCTGTACCACATAGGCAAACTTCTGGTTCACCCACTTCCTGGTTGGGTAAGTCTGGGAAAATTAACGTCCTGTGACTTTGACTCCTTTTTATCTTTCTCTTGTGCCTTTCTTCTTTTTTTAAAAAAAGACCAATAATAGTATCACTTCATAGGATTGTTAAAAGGATTCAGAGAAATAATGCAGGGAAATCAGTCAGTAAATGCACAGTAAATGTTTCCTACTTATTACAAGCTTCCTAGCACTGGGCACCAAATCTGTTTCAAGTTCTTCATCTGTAAAATACAGAAAAGAGTATTTTTTCAAAAGGTTGTTGTGATAAACATTTTTGCTTATTTAACTTTATTCATATATTTATGTAGCAAAAGTGCATAAATAAAATTATAATTTACATATAGACATAATGTTAACATTATAAAGTACATACTATTTATATATAATTATGGATACTTTTATTTGAATGTTTATATATACAAATATACGTTAAATTTATCATTTGCTGATATACTTAGAAGTAATAGCAGTAACATACCAAGAGGTAGCTACCAAAGAGGAAAGGATGGGCATGGTCCTCCCCAGGTGTTTGCAATAATGGGGAGCATTGTTTGCAAGGAATTCTAACAAGAATAAAACCACCCAAGAGTTAATTTAGATCCTGTTATCACCATGCCCTGTGTATTATTCTGTTCTCAAACTGTTAATAAAGACATACCCGAGACTGGGTAATTTACAAAGGAAAGACGCTTAATTGACTCACCGTTCTACACGGCTGGGGAGACCCCACAATCATGCCCAGGAGCAAAGTCATGTCTTACATGGCAGCAGGCAAGAGAGCTTGTTCAGGGGAACTCCCATTTATAAAACCATGAAATCTCATGAGACTTATTCATTACCATGAGAACAGTATGGCAGAAACCACCCCCCCCACCCCCGATTCCATTATCTCCACTTGGTCCCACCCTTGACACATGAGGATTATTACAAATGAAAGTGGATTTGGGTGTGGACACAGCCAAACCGTAGCACCGTAGCAATTCTAAACATTATCAGTAATAAAATACTTCTCACCACTGTAGCAGACCACTTCCAGAACCCCATCATCTCCCCCAGACTTCCCACTCGTGCCCCTGCTTCAGAGATGCTCTGTATATATCTGACACTCTGCTCAGTGGAATTAACAGAGTGGACCCTAGGCAAGTACAAGCTTAACATATATCCAGTGGTAAAAACAGTTACTTGATTGAGAATTTCTTAGATTGCAAAGTACTTACTTTTGTAATGCCCACAGGAAAACTCACTAATTTCCTGTTGTCAAGGTTGAGTCACCCTGATTAAGATGTGACTCGAGTTCATGGTGTGCCTGCTCTCAATGAGCTCTCAGCTCTGGCTGCCATGAGAATCACCCAGGGAGCTGTAAAAAGGATTGATGCCCATGCTCCACTTCAGGGCCTTTAAAGTGGAATTTCTGAGGGGGTGATGCTTGGTCACTGGTACCTTTGAAAAATCTGCTCAGGTAATTTTACCATGCAGCCAGGCATGGGAAGGCCTGAGCCAGGTGATATGGCATGATGGTCCTGGCATTAAACTCACAGGTCAAATGGAGTCACCTCTCTGTGCCTCATTTTCTCATCTATAAAAAGAAAATTAGAGAACTCATCTCAAAGGGTTATTGTGAGGGATAAAAGAGATAATCTACGTAAGGCATTTAGAACACTGTTTGGCACCCAACAGGAATTTAATAAATGCAGGCTGTTATAATCACAACAGCACTTTTGCACATGGCCCTGTCAGGGAGATATCACTGTCCATTACAGTCATGAGCAAACAGGTTCAGAAAACTTAGTTGTTTGTCCAATCATGGATCTTGTAAGTGCAAAAGCAAGAACTTGAATATAAACTTAGTGCTCAAAAGTAATTTGTGTGATACTCAGATACTTTGTATTTATTAAGCACCTACTGAATACAGTTTGGTATTTAAGTACCTACTGAATACAGAGTTTGACATATGCCTATAAAGTCTCCTATCACAATTATTAACCATTACTTGCCTATCACATATTTCTAGTCAGTACCACACTTTACACCCAGGCCAATAGGATCCTGCCTTGGTCCCTATCTCATGGCTCTTCCTCGCTTTGGAGCACCTTCTAAAATATTTTCTAAGACCTCCCGCTGAGAGGGCCAGATTTGGACATCTAGGTGGGGGATGCTGAGCCCAAAACTAGGTCCTGAGTGGACTCCTGTTCCAACTTGGAGCCCATCACTTCCACTGTCTTATTTGGTTTTCCTTCAGTGGAATTGCATAAGATTAGGTTGCCAGATGGAGCCAACATGCTGATTTGGGGTATATTTCCTTGTTCATATACACTCTAGAGGCATCCCTAAAATGTTCAACTTACCTAAAATGTAGTACAGTGATCAAAAATGGCACAGTTTCAATGTAAGCAAATGCTTTCACGGGAGCCATTGATCACTACATTTTCCTAAGTCCACAGGTTTTCTATTTACGTAAGTCAAAAAACAATTCAACAAACATGGATATTCAGGAATAGGGTCATAGTGCCACAGGGTCATAGTGGAAACAGCAATAGGAAGCAAACTAGTGAATACAAAAAAGATATTTGTAAATCTCATAAAAAAACACATTCTGCCAGGCCGAGTGGCTCATACCTATAATGCCAGCACTTTGGGAGGCTGAGGTGGGCAGTTCATGAGGTCAGGAGTTTGAGAGTCTGTCCAACATGGTAAAACCCTGTTTTTACTAAACATACAAAAATTAGCTGAGCATGGTGGTGCACTGCCTGTAATCCCAGCTACTCAGGAGGCTGAGACAGAAGAATTGTTTGAACCTAGAAGGCGGAGGTTGCTGTGAGCTAAGATCATGCCACTGTACTCCAGCCTTGGGCAACAGAGAGAGACTCCATCTCAACAAACAAACAAACAACAGCAACAACAAAAACACATTCCTGAATTGTATGACCTCCTAGGCCAGGGTGTAGACAAGTAGAGAGTATCTGGGTTTATACACCGTATCTGTGCCCACTTAATCTCTAAAACTCAGTTTTCTCATCTAAAATAAGGGTAATAACAGTACCCACTGGATAGAATTGATGGTAATAAATGAGATAAATAGGTAGTTAATAGCCCAACACAGTGTAACTTAGTATCATTATAATACTAATTGTACTAATAGTTACATTAGTAACATTGTCAATGCTCTGTAAATGTTGGCTACAAACCAGTTTATAATCAGTGCTAGGGGAAAGCTATAAACAGTCATACTGGGAACAACTAGAAGAGAAAAACAATTTCCCTGGGAAAATAAGGAACTGAAAGAGCTGTTCCCGGGCTGGTCTTAGAAGGAAAAGCATAGCTCTTCCAAATCATGAATGAGAATTTAGGGAAGGGGATGAGAGAAGAGAAAAGAGAAAGTCCACATGGACCATCAGCAGCCATGATGGGTGGAGTGGTAGGTGGCGTAGCTGAGTGAAGGTTTTAAGGGGTGGGCTAGTGATACGCCTTAAAAACTATCCCAGAAATCCGCAGACAAGCCCTTCAATCTTTCCTGACAAGTCTTCAATAACCACTGGCAGCATGATGATTGGCTAATGAGTTTTGACAGCTGCCATGTATGTGAAGAGCAGAGAAATTACATTTCCAACACCAAAGACAGGCATCACTGACCAAAAAGCAGTCCAGTCTCCAGGTGACAGGTGAACCACTTAATAACTAGATGAGAAGTAAAGGAAGGAAGACAGGCATCACCTTAGTCCAGGCCTGAGAGCTGATGAAATTGTAGGCTGTATCTGCACTCCACGGCCTCACTTTTGTCACCTCGCCTTCTCCAACCCCTATTATTGATACCACTGGTGCCCCTCAGCAGCAGGCCTGGCCCTGGCCTTGTTTATAAGCCAGTTCTGTCAGTCACAGTGTGCTTAGCAGCAGCAGCGGCAGCAGGATCTGATGGGCCTTAGGGTCAAGTCAAAGCCCCACAGTCAGATGTGGAATGTTAGCCCAGCCCTTGAGGTTTTATGTGGATGCCTGGCTTAAGGGTACATCCTGGAGAGCCACTTGTGAGGTATCCTCACTTGCCCCCACCTGTCTCACCTTCTGAGTCCACAGCTTCTGCACAGTTCCCCTTCACAATCTGCCAGTTCCCCTCTGAAATGGTGGTGCTTCCCTGAGCTCTGTTTGGACTCCAGGTTTGAAGCCCCACCAACTCTGGGCAGCTGTCCTCCCACCTGGTAAGTAGGGACAATCATATATGGACAGATACCACACACTCATGACTGCATAGCTCGTAACTCTTATGCTGTCCTCTGGATAAAAGTGGCAAAAGAATTCAAGAGAGGATCTGTTTGTATAGCTAAAGAGACCTTCTCTGCTATAAACTATTCAATCTAACTTGTTCTTTGGGTGAGGATTAAACAAGAATTGAGAAAATCATTTATCCATTATTACATGATATAGCAAGAATATCTGATTCTCTAACATGCTCAGGAGGAAAATTCATCCCAAGTAGAGCTAAAAATCAGGATGCTTCTCAGCCCCTTATTTCTTATTCTAGCTGAGATCTTTATTCAGCAGCTCCTGCCAGGGGATTAAATCAGGATCAATGACTGTCCGCCTTGGCTGTACATGAGAATCCCCTGGGAACGTCTGAAACCTGAATACTCAGACCAATTACAGTAGATTCTGTTGGGGTAGGTGGATAGGGCCCCAAGGTTCAGTAGCTGAATAAGCTCCTCAGGTGATTTAAATGTAGCCAAGACTGAAAACCGCTGTCTGAGGTAGAACAGACAGCAGCCTCTGGAAGTGGCATCCTGTTCCAACACCCAATACCCCTGACTAGAGACTCTAAGCCCATCCTCCTGTAAGTTGGGGGAGTGGTAGAGTAAACCCCTACCAACATAATTAACAATAATAAATAATAATGCTCTTGAGAAAAGAAATCAAATGAGTACCACTCCACTTAAGGATGTGAGCAAAGTATCTGGTAACAAAGAATGTACCAGGTTCTAGCGCTCTGAAGGGCAGGCTCAGGCAGGGACATGGAGGAGTGTCATAGGGAGGCAACACAAACTTTGCTTGTTTAATACAGAGCCACACGTGTCTAGAGAAGGCAGCCATCCTGTTACAGTCTTCAGAGAATCAGCTCAGTATTGGAGGAAGCTCCTCACTGGGAGTCCACAGACCCTAGCTTGTCAATAACTGTCATCTTGCGTATTTCTTAAAAACCATATATATTGACATGGAACACATACACAGAAAAATAGACAAATAACAAATGCTTTCTGAACTCTAGGCATGCCATATCCCAATATCACCATTCAACATATTAGATGTCACTTGATTATCACAAACTGAGAACACCCATATAACCACAATGCAGATGAAGAAACAGAACATTGGCCAAGTCACTTTTAATATATTCTGAGCATTTCTTTTGTGCTGAGGAGTTGTGAGAGACTGCACTGTACATGCAGAGATAATGATGCAGAAGATTTCAGCCCTAGAAGAGCTCACAGCCTAGGAGGAGAGCAACATACAACCATTTAACCATACAATTTTACAATAAATTCTCTTCAGAAAATAAATCATCTACAGTGGGTTAAAAAAAAAGGATTATTTAAGGAGTTGCCATAAGAGAATCGTCTGCATTTAGGTTTATTCTATATAGCATCAGAATTGTGCTTAGGGAAGCTCCTTTGAGCGTAGTAGTTGGGGCCAGGGTTTAGAAGATGACACTGGATCAAACTGATAAATAGTTTTACATGACAAATGACCAGGAATTGGAGGAACTTGAGGAGAAGAAAGAAGGGGAGATGGAAAGAAAAGGAAAAATGGCAAAGAAATCTGGCAGGAGGTTGGTACTATAGGAAAGTGGCCAGTAAGACATTCTCAGTGACTGGGTGACTGAAGGACAGGGACAGCTAATATACCAATTAGGGTTATTAATGCTGCTGTAAATCATTCTCTCTCCTCCCCAATCCTCCTACAAAAACCTGCTACATTTTTAAATGCTTCTGTAAGTGATTTGGGGGAAAACAAGGAGAAAGTGCCAGTTTCTCCAGCCAGATAAGCATAGAGCAGTGAGATTGAAGGAGAGATAGTCACTAATGAAAAGTCACCATGAGAGGGGAAGCCCCAGGGAATCACACAAATTGTGGGGGAGACATAAAATTTCCTACTACATGTTCAATGCGGTGCTAAGACAATTTTACCCACATCTCAAAGCTCTGGGTGGTAACAGCTGACAACTGCATGAATATGGAATATTATCCTTGGGTTATGTATTTTCCCTCCCCTGCAGTCCTGAATATATCTGAAACGCACGCCATGCACTGTAATTACCATCAGTTTCAAATACACGAAATGCTATATATACATCTATTTCAAGGCATGCTTGTGACATAAATAGGCACTGAAATTTCCCAGATCACCTCAGTCTCTGGTTCATAATTAGCCATTCACCCCATTCTACACAAACATGGAGGTTTGTGCTTGTTCCCTGTGAGGATCCCTGGTTTTCTGCCATCCCAGAATGCCTTTGCATGGACCATGTGGAAGTGTTGTGAGGCCTGCACTGGTCATATCATCTAGGTGAATTCCTCACCACTTCCCCTCACACCACAGCATGCTCTAATTTTGCAAGGTGAACAGAAATCCCACTCAGCTCAGCTGAACATGTTATTCCCAGCACACTGAGGTCTCTGGGTGTTTACGGTCTGTATCCACTGTTTTACCATGACACATAGGCTGCAAAGCTCTCCATCAGAAATATGCATTTAAAAAATGGCAAAGGCACATGTGAAGGAAGAAAAAGTTTAAGAAGGGCAGCTTTTCTTTTTTTTTTGCTTGTTTGAGAGAGAGGTCATGATCTGAAACTCTGCTGACTAAAACATGCTGCATTCCAGCAAAGAAAAGAATAGCAAAACAGAAACTAGAATAATAAACAAAAGAGCTTTTAGAATAGCCTATTTTATATAGTGCCACAACTGAGACTAACGGAAAGCAGATTCGGGCTCAATTTGACTAAGAGTATTGTAATGGCTGCATCTGACGGTTGTGGAAAGGCTTTCTTTATGGAGAGGTGGAAGCTGGAAACTCAAGTAAAGAGTCTTAACTGCCAGTTGTCAGATACTCTCCAGGGAGGGATTGGGCAGTACCAGATGCAAATCGGAGATGCATGGGAGTCTCTTAAACACACCATGAAGCATCTCCAGCTTCCTCCACACACAACTCCAATCCAAGTCAACAGGATGGGCCCCAGGCACTGAATCACACTGGATAAATCAAGGTGTTCTGTAGCTGTTTTAAAAGAGAAAACTAAATGGACTATGAACTGATTGTCCACAAAGTGAACTGTGAAGAAAATCATGAGACACACAGTTGACTAGATTCTAGAGCTCTATAAGCAGCTGTTAGATTAATTCTTCCTTTCCTTAGTGCATTCAGGCACGAGGTGGAGGTTAGAATGTTGTTTGTTGGATCAAGAAGTGACTAGGAGGAAGGTGGTGGGCAAAATTCTAAAAATGACCTCTCCAAAATTCCTGTTCCCTCATTATTCAATCAAACAGTAACCTAGGCACTGCTGTGAACAGATTTTACAGTTGTAATTAAATTCCCAAATCAGTTGACATTAAAATTTGAACGTTTTTCTGCATAGAGCTAGCCTAATCACATTAGTGTTTAAAAGCATAAAGTTTTCCTCAGCTGCTGAAAGAAGAGAAAGGCATAAAGGGAGGTCAGAGAGATCTGAAACATGAGAAGGACTCGATGCACTATTCCTGCTTTGAGGCTGGAAGGAGCCACATGGGAAGGAATGTGCACAAGCCCCGAGGAGCCAAAGGCAACCCCAGATGACAGCTAGCAAGGAAACACAGGCTTCAGGCCTACAATTGGAAGGGGCTGACTCTCAACAACCCATGGCAGCTCGAAAGGGGACTCTTCACAAGTCTTCCAGATAAGAGCCCAGCCCAGCCAACGACTTAACTTTGGTCCCCTGAGACCTTAAGTAAAGTACCTAGCCAAACCCAGCTGGACTTCTGACCTACAGAACTGTGGAATAACAAGTGGGTGTTGTTTTAAACCACTAAGTTGTAGTTATTTGTTGCAAGGCAATAGGAAAGCAATTCAAGGAGCCACTGTTCCCCATCAGAGAAGAGAATGATGGTTCTCCTAGTACGGGCTCTACATGAGCATCCTTGATATCCCTGATGAAATGTTCACCCTGGTCAATACTGCAAGGTGGGTGAGTTTGTATTCTGTGCCTGAAGATTCCAAATTCTCCATCCCACCCCCACTTGCCCAGTTCTGGTGACTCTCATGTGACTCTATTTTTTCCCCTTCATCAGAGTTTCAGACAGGGTAAGGTATAAATAACTTAGCATGACCCTCCCAAGGAATTTGTACTTTAACAGAGATGAAAGTTAAGCTAGAGAGTTGGAGTTTAAGAGGGGAGAGGAGTCATCATTTTCCTAGCACCCTTGGAAACACAAAACATTGGCAGACCTGAATACATGAGTGACACAGGCAATAACTATATCTACATGCAAATGACACATGAAGAAGAAATAAGGTTTAACCTGGCAGCCAACAACAGAGGGACAATAAAAATCTAGGCAAGCCATATCCCAATATCCTCCTTCAGCATCTTAGATGTCAAATTTGTCACGTTAACTTTAAATGCTTTTAAGTGAAATAGGCAGAAAGAGCCAAAGTAGGGGAGGTAATAGGCAGGGGAAAAAAATAGCTTCTTAATTAGGTTCGTTTCATTCAATAGACTTACCCTATTTCACCCTGTTAACTTCATTGATTTTACTTTTAGAAAAGAAACAAAGATCCCCAAATATCTAAAATATTTTTGACTTGAATAAAAAAAAAGATCAAACTGCAGAGAAAAATATAACCAAAGGGAAGATTGATTGTTTTTCCCTTAGTCTACGTGAAATCCATTATCATTAACTTGAGGAAAGGCTCCAAGAATGAGACACTTTCTGAAACCTTCATGATGTCCACTGTATTGTGTTTGCCAGTACTCCAGATGAGTGTACATTATTAGCTGTCTTACCTTAAAAAAAAAGTCCCCACATGTTTGCATACTTTAAGGAAGAAAAAGAACACGGTACAATACCTATTTATTCATTAATTTATTCATTCATTCAATACATACATGCTAAGCAGCACCGGATGCCTACCATCAGTCCTCTGTGAGGCATCTTTGTTAGATGGAGAAATAAATTTAGGACCAGCCTTGACCCACAACTTTTAGATTTTACAACCAGTCAACTATTGGACTTTACAACCTGAAATAGAAGGCTTGTGAAGAACACAAGTTTTTGTCATCAGAATACCTATGTTCAAGCCGTGACACATCCAGAAACAAGTGACTTGGACACTCTAAGATTCCACATTGATAACATGGGGCAATAATACTAAGCAGTACATAGAATTCCTGTGCAGATAAATGAGATGATGCATATAATATACTCAGCATAGTGCCAGTTAAATATTAAAGGCTCTAGCAATATTAATTATTGGGAGTATAATAATTATTTTATTAATGAAAAATAGAGTTCCTCTGGCCGATATGGACCTGTATGAGGTTTGGTACCAGCACCTACTGGCATCAGCACAGCCCTCTTGAACTGGAGCATGTCTTCAGCCAAGTATTTTCCCACATTTTTAAAAGTTCCTAGCCACTTTCATCAAATGCGTGGATAACTTTAGGCAGAAAAGGAAATTAATTTTTTATAATCCAGTTTCAAATGGATCTCAACAGGCTAGGGTGATGAACTGAATCTTATTAGATGTCATTTCTGTGAAGATAAATGCAAATCCTACACTTGAATCTAAACAGTCAATTGCACAAAGAAGCTGGAGTATGAATATGACTGAGCACAAGTTTTAGGGGCCAAAGAGCTCATTGTGGAATGTGACTGTCACCTTCAATGGCACCAATGGAAACATGATATTGAAAATAGGTAAAGAATTTTTCTGTTTTATTTTTAGCTAACATTTATTTGACCACATATGATGTAGAGTTGTCTCTTGGTATCTGTAGGAGGTTGGTTCTAGGACCCTTATGGATACTAAAATCCTAGGATGCTCAAGCCCTTTATATAAAAGGATATAGCATTTGTATATAATCTATTTATATACTCCCATATACTTTAAGTCATTGCTAGATTACTTATAATTCATAATACAACGTAAGTGCTATGTAAATATTTGTTACAATATATTGTTTTTTATTCTTGAATTATTCTTATTTGTTTTTTTCTGAATATTTTGAATGCATGGTTAGTTGAATCCATGGATGTGAAATCCTTAGATACAAAAGGCCCACTGTATTGTGTTAAAATTTGAGCATCACACTTTAAGAATGAAATAAACAAGTTGTAACATTCAGAAAAAGATATTTAGGGTTGAAGAAACATCAGGTTATACACTTACAGGAAGAATCAGTAGAGGAGACAGAATGTGAACTGGATTTGTGAGATTGGATAGAAAAACTGGAAAAACGTCTTAGAAATAGGGGTAAATAAAGTGTGCTCTGCAGACTGTAAGTTTGTCTAGTTGGAGTAGAAATTTAAAAAGTAATTATATATATAATAAATATTATTTTCTGTGGATATGCAATTGGTCATGCCTCTAACACTTTCTGCCCCATCCCTAGGCCCACGGAGATCACAAAACAACTAATGATTTATGAACCAACACACGTGGCAACTCACTGAGTAATAAAAAGATAAGGAGGGAATCTTGTTGTTCTGGGAAAGGAAGAATCATTGTGTCATGCAATCCTACCTAAGTTGGTGTTTCATGAAGCAGAATCCCCTTCCCTCACATGGGCTGGTAATGAAAGGAACATTCACTGGTAATCCTAGATCTGCCTCTTTTCCACCAGGTTTCTTCCTAATCACATGAGATGATTGATTGAAGGTTTTTCAGGGCCACTCTATTAGTCCAGTCTCACGCTATTATTAATAAATGCCTGAGACCAGATAATTTCTGAAGGAAAGAGGTTTAATTGACTCAGTTCTGCATGGCTGGGAAGGCCTCAGGAAACTTACAATCATGGCCAAAGGGGAAGCAAACACATCCTTCTTCACATGGCGGCAGCAAGGAGAAGTGCCGAGCAAGAAGGGATAAAGCCCCTTATAAAACCATCAGATTTCGTGAGAACTCACTGCCATGAGAACAGCAGGAAGGTAACTGACCCCATGATTAAATTACCTCCCACCAGGTCTTCCCATGACATGTGGGGATTCTGGGAACTATAATTTAAGATGAGTTTTGGGTGGGGACACAGCTAAACCATATCAGCCTTTTATATGGATTTGTGTATATCCAAGGCAAACCCAAGATAACACTGTTAAGATCATGGTTGTCAATTAGCAATGCTTTTCTGGGCTCCCTTTCCCCTTGTTATAGAAACAAACACAGACTGTGTTGCACGTACTTTCTTTGGTTCTCCAAGGTCCTCAGTTTTAGCAGAACATACCCTTTCTTCCTAGGCAGTTCCTGGACCTATCCTGGCTTCTGTCCCTTTGTCAGAAGTGACTTGTCCTGATAAAATATTTACAATGAAGTGAATGTTGAAAGCTAATCAGCGACTAAGGTGATCACAGCCAAATAATAGTTTAATGTATTTTGCAACCTAGTTTCATCTAAGTTGGAAGAGTCTTTCATCCAAAACCCACGTTGGGAAACACCTCTCCATCCCCCTATTAAAATACATCCCTGAGTTTGGACTCTGGTTCTTTTGGCCCTTATATCTCTGGGCACATGAAAGGTAAAAGCCTTCCAGCCTTTATCCAAATCATAACGTAAAACAGGGCTCTCACGCAGCTTTGGCTTTAGACAAGTATAGAATGGTCAGAAACATAGCCGAAGGTATAAACTCTAAGCTTAAACTTGTCAGGAAACGTTCAATTGTTTTCATCAGGCCATACCAAGAGGAAAAGAAAGATCACATGACCAAACAGATAAACAAAAATGTCAAACCAGAGAGCCAAGGGGTGCTAAACACAGAGGCTGAGATTTTTGCAAAGCTTATAAGCTCACCTTATGGAGCAAAGCCTATCAAAACAGATGACACCACATAAACCCCCACATAAAGGAGCAGAAAACTAAGTTAAGCCAAGACTGTGAATGGGCACTTAGGGACTCCTGGGTCTCATGAAAGGCAGAAGTCAGGCTGGTTTTCCCAGCTGCCTACCAGAAAGAGTTGTATTTTGGCTAAGTTCAAAAAGTCAGTCCAGACTTTTCTCCTCTCCCAGTAAGAAAGACTCTGCAGCAAACATTAAATATTTACCCTGAGCCCTGCCCTGCTTCTTTTTTGAGAGTCACTTTGTAAATAAAACAACTCTAGTATCTGAAAATTTAGAAGGACTAGGAGGATGCTAATTGCATGAGATGCTCATATAGAGCACTGAAGCCTTCTTCCAGCAATCCCTGAGGGTATCCTACAATTGCTGGGAGGGATTAGAGGACAGTCCTGTACATTTCTGCCTCATTCTTGATATAACATTAACAACATACAGACATCATTTCCAACAACAATAGTACAATAACACAAGCTGGAGAAGACATCACATCCAACCGCAATACAACCCTACCACCAAAAAAAGTGGCTAATACTTAATATGTGCCCAACACCGTTTTGCTCCTGTTAAATGTAACATCTTATTTAAACTCCACAAGAATTCCATTTTGCAGGTGACAAAACTGAGGCACAGAAAGAGAAAGATGACTAATAAATAAAGGAGCCAGCACTGTTCTTAGCCACAGAACTCTACTGGCTCCCTAAGACCCATACAAGTTGATTCCAGTACAAACCCCTTCTTGTGGCCTCTTTCTCTAAACCATACTTCCTCTTCTCTGATATTCCATGTTCCCCTAATGTCCCATTTCTCCCCCAGTATTTCAGGACATTTCCTTGAGCCCTCCTACCATTTATTTGCCCTAAGTGACATCAGGTTGTCCTGCAATGCTTGACTTTATTTTCAGATACATTAGGAAAGTGTCTGTAAATCATCTGACCTCTACCCACCCAGTCCCTAATCTGCCTTGCCTGTGCCACCACAAGCCACATCCCACACCTTCTTCTCACTCTTTACTCCAAATGGTAGCTTCCCCTCTGGATGACAAATGTGTTTCTGTTCACTGTGCCTATTTCTGCACACCAGCTTTGCCCGCTTCTCACAGCTTATTAACCCCCTGTGTATACTACAATGGCCATGTCAACATGGCCTGCATTATCCAGGGTACTCTCTTTTAACCTATTGCTACACCTCTTTATCCAGCTGCAGTCCTTCTCACAGCTCCATCTTACTCCAGTGTAATCGCAGTCTACGTTTATTTGACCCTGATATTGCTCAGTTAATTAAAATTTCCACCTAATGTATTTTTAATTGAGATATGGTGCCACCATCCTATTTATGGTGAAAAAATATTTGTAAAAGATAACACACTATGCTAGTGCAGTTATGGTGAAACAGTGCTTTCACATACTGCTGGTTAGGATTTAAAAAATGATATAGCCTTCTGGATTGTGCATGTAAGTCAAATCCTAGTAAAATCAACACTATGTAAATTTGTGTCTGTAAATAATTTCCTATTAAAATTCATACCATTTTACTTGATAATTTGATTTTCATTATTTTATACTAAGCAAATAATCAGACAATCCACTGAAGGGCTGACCCTTCTCCTCTATACCCATCCAAATCTACACATTTATTAAGACCCAGATTTTCTCCACCTCTGAGAAACTTTAAGGCCATAATGAGCTCTCTCTCCTCTGAATTCCTAATATGCTTAGTGTCTTTGCATCTTATGCCTGGCATTACTGGTAATTAATTTATTCAAATTTAACAAGCTTTTATGTTACCCACAATGAATTGGGAGTTATGTTAACACTGGAGAGACAGAGGAAGACAGACACGACCTGTGATCTTGACAGGTCATCTGCTAGCCTTTCTCCTAAACTGGGCTGGGGTCCCCTTGAAAGTAAGGACCAAAGCCTATTTATTTTTATATCTGAAGTACTTAACACAAAACAGAAAAACAATAAAGCAGATACTGAGCGAATTCATAAACATTTTAGTGCTTCATTTAATGAACAAAGCTTGGTGCAGTGGCTCATGCCTGTAATCCCAGCACTTTGGGAAGTCGAGGCGGGCATATCATTTGAGGTCAGGAGTTTGAGACCAGCCTGACCAACACGGTGAAAACCCGTCTCTACTAAAAATACAAAAATTAGCCTGGCCTGGTGGCATGAGCCTGTAATCCCAGCTACTTGGAAGGCTGAGGCATGAGGATCGCTTGAACCTGGAAGGCGGAGGTTGCAGTTAGCCAATATCATGTCACTGTAGTCCAGCCTGGGTGACAGAGCCAGACTGTCTCAGAAAACAAACAAACAACAAAAAAGTCACTTAATGATACAATGTGGTATTATCAATTTCAAAATCCTTGATCTAAACTGTTTCTTATGGTAGGCTAACATCAACTGAGACTGTCTCAACCTCGGATAGTTTGACCTTGACTGAGAGACAATTTGGGGTAAACTTAATTTCCAGGGTGAATATTAATTAGTTCATACCTTCTCTAATGTCTAAAACAAAAACAAAGTACCCCTCAAAAATGTTTTTGGCTAGGAAAAATGTTTTCAGAGTATATTTATGTATTTTTGGAAAACATATTTCTATATCATTAAACTTCAAATAATGAAATAGGGATACTTATTAAGGGCCTGTGGCAATGTTATCTGCATTTTATAGATGAGGTTGCTGAGCCTTCGAGAGGTCAACAGGTGCTAAAATTAGTAAGTAGTGAATCACACATTTATTCCAGGTCTCCTCAGAGTGCTCTGTTCTGTTTCCCTAATATACATATGGAAATGTTTTTGAAGTAGATGTTCTTAGGGGAAATTCTGTGTACCTCAAAATACCTCAAAATTAAAGTCATTCAATGATGAGAAAGAGAAAGAGGTCTTGTTAGTAGATTCTGCTCATGTTCACTCCTTCATCATTCACATCACATTTGCTTTTTCTAATGCACATTTTGCCTGTGTTTTCTTACTTAGGTCACTGTGCTCATTTTTACTTTGAAAAATGCCTATGAGTGGTGAGGATCAGCTGCAAGAAAGGTATGTGCATGGAACATGGGCCTTCCAAGGTACCTGGACTCTTTAAAGTCCCAGTAGAAAATAGGGTTCCGGTAGGAAACAAAGGTCACACTCAGATTAGAATAATTCAAGGAGAATTTAATAAAGAGATGATTGTTTAAAAATCATGTGTTTCCTTAGTAGATCAGATTTTTTTTTTTTTTTTTTTTTTTTTTTTTGTAAATAGCTGTTACTGCCCTTAGACTTGAAGGGACAAGGAGAAGTAGAAGATGTAGGAAGAAGTGTAAGCTCCCATAAGAGAAGCAGCAGAGCCAGCCCAAAATGACTTCAAGGGGGTGGAGTTTGAGGAATCGACATGCTGGCCTCACTCTCTTTCAGCCCTCTGATTCCCTGCCAGGGATTCCCATGGGTCAAAGCCAATGGGATGCCTCCTCCTGAGGCCACAGGAGCCTACTGATAGAATTCAGAGAGGACAGCCTCTCCAGGCAGAGAACAGTAGTAAAGTGAAGAATGGATCAGATGGAATAAGTTTGAAGTATCTGGCACAAGTAGTGAGAGTCATCCCAAAGTTAGTCAAAGGTTGGTACTACAAAGCAAAGTCTACTCAAAATGGGAAACGTCTCATATATATAGAATATCCTAAAAAATGTATATGCATTTTGTTAGTAGGTTATTATTAGCATGACGGCTGAAATGATATTTCCAATTTCTTCATAATTAAAAGAGTAAAATATGCTCAACATCATGAAGAAGGCATTGTCAACAATGGTATCTACAAGACCAGCATATATTTTGTATTATTAAGATCTTGAGAGAGCTTGCATTTTGTTGGAGTACTTTGTCGCGTGTGTATAGATGCAGGGCCACAAAGTGTGATGAGAACAGCACATCAGACCTTGGAGGTGGAAAACCAGCTGTCACATCATGAACTTCAGAATCCTCACCAATGAAATAATATCTGCTGTACTCACCCAGAGAGTATGATTATAATGGACACATGAAAGTCCCTAATAAATCACAAAAGGTTGCATACCATATACCTTTCTATGTATCTCTTTATGCATGTATATGAGAGCTTCCTAGTAAACTGAAAGTTTCTTTGGAACAGATAGTGCTTATTTTCCAGAGACCCCACTACACAGCCTGGCATATAGTAGATGCTCAATCAATTGTTTCGTGATACAGATACAGGTCAGCACTTTCTAAGTATTTAATGAGATTCAGTCAAGCCATCCTCCTTAATAGTGATTTTAGATGAAGAAATAAGACACAGAGTAAGGGAATTTCCACAAAATATGATTGTTATTAGTGTATGCCAAAGCATGTTACAAAGCAAGTGCTTTGTGGAAAATTCATCAGAAAGGAAGAGTTATCGGAGGGGCAGGTGTGTGGACCAGAAAAGAGACTATATATGTCCAGTTCCCAGGCACTCCTAGCAGAGGCACAGGTACAGGCATAGGTCTGCCCTAAGCCCAGCCTGCCTCCAGAGATCTTTTCTCTGGAAGGGAGGGCCACTCCTTCCCCAACGAGCCGTGCCCTTGCAAGATTTCCTGGCATTATCCCTTGCAGCCAGGGCTCTTTTGTTGCTGGCTGTTAAAAAGTGAAACCTTTTATGGTGTATATGAGCCAGAGGTGACACAATTAAATGAAACTATTTGTCATATAAAATTTACATCAGCAGGAATTAAATGTCAAATAACTTAGGATTGACAGCCTCCACTGAGTCATAAAAACTCGAAATTAGTCTTATGAAGGGTATTCTCATACAGTCCCTAATAAACTCCACTCCACCTAAGACTGACTTTTCAAAGTACCGAGAGAAGAATGTCAATGGTGAGATTGTCTTATTCCTCACAAAAAGTTGAATGGAGATTAAAAAGTCATCTTTTACTGACTATGCAGCTTTCTTAATGCAGTAAAAAACAGGGTAGAGAAAATGGTACACAGGAAAGTATAGCCCTGAGAAAACTTGCACCCTCTCGTTGACCAGATTTAGCTGCGTGACCTTGGGCCAATCACACCCCTTCTCTTTACTGTTACATTAAACTATTTTTTTTCCTATTACTAGAATTTATTTTTAGAAGAATTTTAAGTTTACGAAAGAACATAGATAGTACAGAGTTCTTATATACCCTCCTGTTCCTCCATTCTCCCAGTTTCTCCTAGGATTAATATCTTGAATTAGTGTGGCACATCTGTCACAAATGATGAACCACATTGATACATTTTTATTAAAGTCCTTTTTGTTCCATTAGTTCTCATTCCGTGTTTATAGTCCTATGGGTTTTGACAAATGTTTAATGTCATGTATCTGCCCTTACAGTATCAAATACAATATTTTCACTGCTCTAAAAAATCTGGTTGTGCAAATCCCATGCATTCATCTATTCAAGATAATACTAAGTACTGGAGACACAAAGATAAAAAGGACACTGCTCATTCCTAGCAGGCCCTGGGAAATATACACATTGAAGGGAGTCAGGGATTATGATGATCATCATAGTAGAGATCCCCAAAGCACGAAAATAAACAGTTAACATGCATTAGAATTAAATAGTACCAGCCAGAGTTAGATATGTTATGTAATTTTATGTGATTACACTCTCTCAGCCACCTGTGTGGTAGATGCTATTATCACACCTTTCACATATGAGGTCCTGAGAGAGGTTCAGTGGTCTCCTCTATTGGGAACACATATAAGCTCCAGAAAAGACAGAATAGGAGATATGCAGAATAGGAGGAGCATGGGCACAGTAAAGTCACAGTGTATACATGTGCTCAGATGCCTGAGTGAATCAATGTGTTTGTTTAAACAGGGTAAATGGGAGGTTGCAACAGACAATGCTAAAGAGGACAAAAGCCAGTTCCTGCAGAGTCTTATGTGTGCTACTCAAGATTAGTTCTTTATTCTATAGACAGGGGTGCAAGGGAGGTTTAGTATGATATAGTTAACGTTTTGGAAAGATTATGCTACAGAAGGATTTATAACAGTTTGGAAAGCTGAAGGAAAACTAATTATGAGACTCAGCTAAGCGGATGACACTTGGTGAACACATACTATGTACCCACACTGTGCAAAGAGCTTTGTATGAAGCGCCTCACTTTTTCATCTCTTCATTTGAGGCCAAGCAGGAGATGAAGGGAATCTGCACTAGTGGGCATGGGGATGATGACAGATATTTTAGAGATGTCAAGGAGATGTAAAGGGGTAAAGCTTGGAGACCATTTAGAGGTTTGGTCAGAAAAAAATGACAGAAAAATGTTCGGTCTAAGATTTCTGACTTGAGTAGGGAGATTGCAGATGCTCTCATGTATTGAGAATAGTAATAAAGGAAAATTACCGGGTGCATAGCAAAAGTCAGAGCAGTCAGATTTAGTTGTGTTGCCATGGACTTGCCTGTTGGTTACCAGGTGGTGATTGAATACTCAAGTCTATCGCATGGCAGAGAGGACGAGGTTAAACACACACACACACACACACACACACACACACTTAGAAATGATCAGCACATAGGAGTGGCATCAAGATAACCAGGAGAATATAAAACCTGTCCAGGGAGAGAACATGCAGAATGAGAAGAGAAGTGGGTTGAAAGACAAGTCCTGCCAAGGATGGAACTCACAAGTGAAAAGTCACGAGGGATTTCTGGGGTATGAGAAGGAATCACAAAGGTGATAATTAGAGAGGAAAAATTAGAGAGATAAGAGGAGAAACAGAAGGGGAAGAGAATCATAGAAATTAAGAAAGGAGAAAGCTGCACAAATAATGGAGTGGTTGACAGTGCCAAATGCCTCAGGGAGGTCAAATATGATGAAGGATCAAAGGAGTCTATTAGATTTGGCATTCGGAGGTTACTGATGATCCTGTTAGAACAGCTTCACTTGAGTGGTAAGTACAGAAGCCAGATGGTAGAATGATGAAGAGTGAGTGAATGATGTGGAAGTACAGACAGCATGTGCAGATTATGCCTTCAAGGAATTGGACTGTGAAGGAGGGAAGAAGATTGAAAATGATACTAGGATAGACAGAGGATTTCTTTCTAAGACGGGACATTTGGGTCTGTTTATCAACCGTAGGAAAGCAGCCAATGCAAAAGCAGAAGGATTGAAAAGAGTAAAGAAAGGAAAAATTTGATGGAGCAGGGTCTTGAAGAGTGAAAGGGTGAATGAGACTAGAAAGAGGAATAATTCTTCTTTGAAAATTTAAGAAAGGTAGAAATCTAAGCTCTGCTTACACGAGGACTGAATCAGATGTGTGAGACGCATCTGGAGGATGCAGGTGAGGGGCACAGAGCTGCTGAGAGTCTCTCTGCAGGACTATCCAACCTCAGAGAAAGAGCTCTTCCTAAATGAAAATGGAATGGTGGGAAAGAAAGTTGATGGGCAGGAAGAAATATTTGGTGTACAATGCACTGTCTGTCATTTTGAATTGTATCTAGTAGAGACCACAAGAGTGTATGCCTAAGTTTTAGGATAAGAAGCTAGAAATAGAAGGTAGAGATAAAAGTAAGGCAGAGCCCTGCTGAAGTCTTATGAGACATAAAGAATCCAGACATGGGGCAGCTTTAGTGTTGCCCAGGTTCAGCAGCAAAGGACTTAGCCAGACGTAGTGACCTCAGTTCTGGGCATTAGTCTCAAGAATAAGCGTAGAATGTGTTAGAGATGCCACATTCAGAGATGGTGAGAGATTGGCTGGAACATCTTAGGCTCCATTCTAGTCTCTCCTAGAAACAAGATGTCCTTCAATGCTTCAGCCCAGTGGTCCTCTTGTTCCCAGGATATAAAGCCCAGTATAGGCTGCTTTTCTGGGTCCCTCAGATGTGGTGCAATTGAGTTACGTACAGTGGAGACTCCATCTACTCCAAGCAGCTTTCCTGAGCCTTTGGGGATCAGCTTGCAGTATCTGGGGATCAAGCCTTTGCCTATATTCTGCCCTGCTGCCTATCTATGTGTTAAATCCAACTTATGTACCGTGTCATGTGCAGTGGGTGTTCTCTCTCATTGGATTAAGACAAATTGATAACCTTTGCACACTGAGCCTGCTTCACATTACTATCTTTCTCCTCCAATATGTGAGGAGTTGGGATTTTATGCCATGACCTAATGTTGTATCAGTCTAACCACAGAAAGAAAAATAAGGATAAGCCCTTAGAAGTCATCGCATGGAGAAAATGTCTGCCCAAGGTGTTGGGCAACATAAACTCTAAGATTCCTTCAATCTCTGATTGCCTGGTCTACAGGGAACCCCACTCCCCATCAACTAAGTGTAAAATCCCTGAACTGGCGAAACACATTCTATTCCATTACCTATAAGCCTCATTCAGTGTACACAGGCAATGCTCAGTAAATTCACATTTCTGGTGTGAGCAAAACTTTTTAGAATCTCCTGGGATTGCAGATACTAAAGCCAGCTCACAATCAGAGGGCATCTGCACACCACATACATTTTTAACAGAAGAATATTCCCTCCAGCTCCTTCAAACTGTCTCAGCCTGCAAAGACTTGAATTCATCAGGATATTGAGCTGATGCTGCCCCTGTGGCTTGCTGTAAAAAGGCACATCACTAATGCCACAAAGGCACTCCCTTTCCCTCCTAGACTGTACAGCATTTTGTAACAATAAATATTGCTAAAAGAACAAAAATCCCATTGACATATCCATGGCTGACAAGGCCTTGATTTGTGTCTGTTGATGCTGGGCCCCTGACTCTCTTATCATTAATTACACATCAATGACACATTTGCCTGTGTAATGGAGAGAGTGAGGGAAGGGAAAGGAGAGGCTGCATCTTAATAACCTTGGCATGCCTGGCTCTGGGGGCCCTGGGAGCCTGTTCAGGGGCAATTACAAATACAAACACTGCAACAGGCTGGCCTAGACTAACAAAGAAAATGAGTTCTCTTCTCCAAAGGAAGGAAATTGCTGAATTTGTGTATTCAGCATGCTTACAAGGAGAGTGAGGGGAATAAACAGCTGTCTGAGGAAGTAAGAATTTGCATTATTAATATCATCATGATAATTTACATGTCCTCTGTGCCTTAAAGTTTATGGGGTATTTTTTAATCAAAGATTTTATTTGATCTTCTCTATTGTGGCAGGAAATATTTTTTGTCTTATACACAGTGCCTAAGTCAGTGCTATGCACACAGCAGACATTCTCTAAATATTTAGTGAATGAATACATAAATGGACTAATACAAGAATGTTAAAATAAGAGCTGCCTCATCACTGTGTTCATATTTCAGGTGAACGAACTAAAGTGCAGAACATTTTAGGAATTTGCTCAGAGTCCTGGGATTGATAGGAGGCAGTGTCAGGACTCAGTTCTAGGTTGTATTCTTCCTGGGCCCCGGTACTCTCCCTCACGCTTTCTTGTGAGCTACTTTTGCATGGATGTGACCATTAAGAATCCACTTGTCACAGAACTCCCAAAATATGTACATCTATTATGTAAAAAATAAATACTTGTTACAAAACTCCTTCAGTGACTATCTCCCCATCCTGTCAGTGGTGCATTCTCTAGAAGGGTGCATACACAGCGCTGAACTCTGCTGACCGCCACAGAGGATGGTTTGGGACAGATGCCAATCTCAGCAAATGAAGAAGTGATTTCCTGCTGGCCACGGCTTATGGGGCCCTGGCTTTTTAGGAGGACCACTCGCAAGGCAATGTTCTCTCCTGAGGCTTCAAGTAGCACCAAAGCAATGGTTCATTTGTCCTGTGAACTCAAAGAATGCTACTAGTCTCCACTCCTTAAGGTATGGATTGTTGAATATCCATAGTCACATGACCTCATCCTTTCTGGGACATTAGTGTCTACCTTGAACGTAGAAAGATCCCCCAAAAAATCCTGAATATAATGGATACCTTCCTAGACCCAGAAAGTCTGAATCTCTGGTTTGACAGCTGAATTGATGTATTTATTACAATCTTCCCACTGGAGGTTAACACTGGATCTCTAGACACAATGTCACATGCCATACGACTAACTAAAATCCACTGCCATAGAAGAGATTTCATTGTTCGCTTCTAACAAGCTCTTGCAATTGAAAGAAGGGGACTGTTCTTACAGAACTGCTTAACATTAGCCACGTCCCTGGGTCATTCCAGCTGTCCCAGTTTCCCCTCAAGTCTCCAAAGCACTCTCCTACTTCTGATGCCTTGTCATTCCAGCATGCTTTCTCTTCTGGTAACAGCACCTTGGTTCTACCAGGGAGCCCTTCCCCTTTCACAGTTCAGCATGCTTGGATGGAACTTAACCCATGCCTTAGAGGTCTACAGAAAAGTGTGAGACCAATCAGAATTTTCCATCCTGTGGCCCAGTGACTGCATCAGAGATGGGTGTGTCACCCCAGATTAGTTAAATCAAACTCAATCCCTGGATACTTAGCAGAACTCTTGAGAAAGACTAAGTCATATTCATTTGGGTAAAGAAGTCTGGAACTCCTAGTGATTATATTACCATTGAGAGGGAAGAGTCTGATTGAAAATTAAATCAAAGTAAAATAAAGCAGAGCCTAACATGGAGAAACAGAATCCTAATGTTGACGAATTCTTTAACCCAATTTTATAATGCCAATAGATGACTCAAGAATGGCTAAATCCACACTATGGAACAGGAGCTACACATATTTCACTATGTGGTTAATATAATTTTATTCAGCAAACTATATATTCCATAGCTGTCTGTCCATCTTTCCAATACAGTAGTTATTAGACACATGTGGCTATTAAGCACTTAAAATGTGGCTAATCCAAATTAAAATGTGTTGCAAGAGTAAAATGCACCCTAAATTTTAGAGGTTTGATGTGAAAAAAGAATACGAAATGGTTCACTCATAATTTTCTATTGATGACAGGTCAAAATATTTTTATTATCTTGAGTTAAATGCAATATATCATTAAAATCTATGCCACAATTTTCTTTTTTCTTTTAATGTGACTACTAGAAATTTTTTAATTATTTATGTGACTTGCATTGTATTTTTATTGAACAGTGCTATTTGATGGAATGGTGATTTTGATATATTCATTTCCAATTAGTTATCTAAATACACCTTGATAATTATTAGACATTTGGTAAGAATATAGTAACTATATAATTTGTCACTAAAACCAGTTACTTTGAAAGTGAAAGAGGACGCCATAAATGATTATGCCAGGACAACAGTTATATACCAGACTGTCATGGGTAAACCAAGATGTCTAGTGTCAGCAGGCTAAGATTCCTCTCCTATAATTCAGATTCTCCTGATCCTCTAGAGCAAGCCCCACACAATTAAATCTATGCTAGTTCATGTTGGCAGATTGCTTCTGGAAATTCTCTATTGCTTATGCAATTATTTAAATTTGCTTTCCAAATCTTCTATTGATTATGTTGTTAAGAAGTCTGTTTCTTATATCTCTCTAATTATTATTTATTAATTTGAAAAATATAAAGTAAGTTCACGTGATGTTTCAGACACTGGATGTCCATTCTTTCTGTGGTCATGGTGCTGGCTCTGTCTTATCTTTCTGCATATGAATGCCATGTGTACTAATTTCTTCTATGCATTGTTGTACAGAGTCACTCTTCCATAATGGAACTTTCACAAAGCTTTTTGGACTAGAAGAACATTGCCCCTTGGAGTAGAAATATAGACAGTATGACATTTCCTGGGTAACACCACTAAACATCCCCTAACAGCAGCATCTAAGTAGTGCCAGCTCTCTATCATGTCATGGAGGTTCTACGTGCATTCTCATACACAGTTCTTGATCTACATAGATCTGAAACACATACAAATAAGGAAATATAAAAGATGGATTTTCCAATCCCCAATGCTATATTAAAAAGTGCTATAACATAAACAGCACTGCTGGAGTCCTTGGTAGGTTCCCACTTACTTGGAGAAAATGACCTAAGTCCACAAAAGCACAGCTTTACCTCACAGAGGAGTACAGAAAGATTAAGTGTAATAAATGCATCAATACAGTTGCTGAGATTGCTCACCCAACAATCAACAACTTTTGGCAGACACGCTCCTAATACTGTGTGCAAGACTGTTCCAGGCCAAGAATACGAAGTAACTGTCTATTTTATTAAAGCAAAAATAATAAGTTGGGACTACACAAATCCTGCCATTGTTACAGTAAAGTATTTAAACTTCCTTTAGTGAAATAATGTGAGACAATGGTAATCTCCACTACCTACTCTAGCTCTAGCCTGATAATCTAGCCTGGTATTACTTAAACATGGTCTCAGAGCATCACAAGTTCTAACTCACACATTTTAAATTTCTGTTTTTGCAAATAACTGCCTCAATCAAGTTAGTTTTATGTGATCATCAAATATGATCACCAAAAGTACAATTATATTTGACATCTTGATAGACACATATGGCAGAATTTAGGTATGTTTAAATGTTATATATATATATATATATATATATTTACATTCCACATCATTCCATTATATTAATTCTGAATTTTCTTACTGTTTTATAGGCAAGATTGTTTTACATGTGTCACTGAAAGATGATTTCCATAAAATAAGACTTTAGTGTCTGAAGTTATTTACTAAACTAATTGTATTCAATACCTGTTGCTGCTGCACAACAAATTACCCCACAAGTCAGCCGCTTAAAACAACACACATTTCTTATCTCACTGTTTCTGTTGTTTGGGAATCTACGCCCAGCACAGCTGGGTCTTTGGCTTCAGGGTCACTTTCAGGTGGCAATCAATTGTCACTTGGGCTGCAGTCATAGCGAGGCTCAACTGGGGAAGTAGCTACTTTCAAGATCATGTCGCTGTTAGAAAGAGTCAGTTCTTCGTGGGCTGCCGGACTGAGGATCTGGGTTGCCAGATGGCAGTTGGCTGGCAGCCAATCCCCCAGTCCCTTGCCATGTGCACCACTTCAAAATGGCAGCTTGGTCCACCAAAGTAGACAAAACAGAGATGCATTAGAGATAGTTTGTTAGCAAGATGAAAGTTACAAACTACTGTAACCAACCATAGAAGTGACATCTCATAATCTTTGCTGATTCTATCAAGAGCAAGCCACCAGGTCCAATCCATAATCAAGGAGAGGAGATTAAGCAATGGTGTGAACACCAATAGGAGTGGGTGTTAAGGACCCTGTTAGAAGTCTCCCCATTATAGAGATTTTTGTATTAACACTATGAAATTAAATGTGCTGGGTGCAATTTTTAATTGCTGTAGCTAATGAAACACTAACAGAACGGTTTTAATGTGAAAAGAAGGTATTTGAGCCAAGAAGAGAACTGATACTTTATAAACCAAGGTTTAAGTAGCTCAGACGCAGGCAAATAGGAGAATTAAATCTTTGCACACCACAGTAGAAACATCTTCTCAAGTGCATAATATCCAACAACCCGAAATACAGCCATCAGTGCCATTTTCACCTTTAAGTCATAGATTAGTTTCAGGAAAATGTTGTCAGCCATATTCAAATAATAGTATTTTTCTGAACGTTATTAAAATAGTGGTTGAATTGTTTGTATAAAATTAATGCATTTTTTCCATTTAATAGTTCTTTTAAAGTCAAGAGCCACAAGCACAAGAAGTTTGTACTCGGAGAATAATAATATTATAATACGAACAGTGTGGCACATTACTGGAGCTTGAGAAACATGGCATTCAGCTTATGGTTTTTAACTTTTATTTCAGGTTCAGGGGTATAGATGCAGGTTTGTTATACAGGTAAGCGGCATGTCACAGGAGTTTGGTGTACAGATTATTTTGCCACCCAGGTAATAAGCATAGTACCAGATAGGTCGTTTTTTAATCCTGTCCCTCTTCCCACCTTTCACCCTCAAGTAGGCCCCAGTGTCTGCTGTTCCCCTTTTAGTGTCCATGTGTTCTCATTGTTTAACTCCCACTTATAAGTAAGAACATGTGGCATTCAGTTTTCTGTCTGCATTAGTTTGCTTAGGATAATGGCCCCCAGCTCCATCCATGCTGCTGCAAACGACATGATCTTATTCTTTTTTATGGCTGCATAGTATTCTACGATGTATCAATACCATATTTTCTATCCAATCTACTGTAGGCATTTAGGTTGATTCTATGTCTTTGCTATTTTGAATAGTGCTGAGATGAACATATACATGCGTGTGTCTTTACGGTAGAACGGTTTATATTCCTTTGGGTATTTACCCAATAATGGGATTGCTGGGTTGAATGGTAATTCTGTTTTAAGTTATTTGAGGAATTGCCACACTGATTTCAACAATGATTGAACTAACTTAGATTCCCACCAGCAGTGTGTAAGCATTCCCTTTTCTCTGCAACCTAGGCAGCATCTGTTATTTTTTGACTTTTTAATAATAGACATTTTGGATGGTGTGAATGGTATCTCATTGTGGTTTTGATTTGCATTTCTCTACTAGTTAGAGATGTTGAGCATGTTTTCATATGCCTATTGGCGGCATGTATCTCTTCTTTCTAGCTTGTTTAAAAGGCCAGACTCCTTAGCATTCAGAAGAGCCTGCAGATTCTCTCAGGAATCTGAAAGTTAACCAATTAGCATTTGAGTATTTAATAAACTTCATTTCAGTAATAATATATTGAGATATTAAACTAAAATGTCCCCCATTTTTTATGGCTATCATTGCCCAGTTTTTGTTTAGGGGTTAGGGGAGGCAGGAACCCAATGAAAATAAAGAGATTTTTGCTTGGCACTGAGTTTTAAATAGGGTTTTTAAAATCTAGGGTGAAACAATAATCCTAACAGCCTAGCCTAGCCTAGTTAGCCCATCCTAACATTTTTTCCCTGTGTTGAGGATGGAGAGAATGGACAGTAAGCCCGATTACTCAGGAAGGAGGAGACGGTTTCACTGCTGGGAAAAAGTGGAAGAGAGACTCAGAAGGGCAAGTATGAGGCTAAAGTTCACTGGTATTCTCTGTGTGTGTGTGTGTGTGTGTGCGCGCGCGCGCGCGCATGTGTGTGTGTATGTATGCAGCAAAACCTCAGGGTGGGGAGGGAAACATGGCAGGGAGTACAAACCTCCACATCAAGAGGGAATCCATGAACCCTGAGGTGGTCCCCCACGATGCCACCTCTCAGCGATGTGCTGCCTCTGACAACTGGAAAATTTTTTGTGTCCAGTCGTGTCATGGGAGAGGCAGAGCTGCTGTGGCAGAAGGAGACATTTAGAAGGGTGGACCTGAGAGGGGGGGTCCCAGCAGTTCATAGGATGATGCCCCAACAGAGGCCCAAGATTGTGGCAAGGAGCCAGCAGACTATGGGGTCCTAGAAATTCTAGACACATTGGCAATCACGTTTTGGCCTAGTGTTGGTAAGTCCAATAACTTCATCAGAAAGCCCACATCCATAAGGGTTTCTTAGCACACTTATTGGAACTGGCAGAAAAGGGGAGTTTTATTGTCTCTTTCTGGGGAGCTTCATTTGGTGTTTTGCAGACTCTTGGCATCTGGTAATACCCATGTTCTAAGGAGAAAGAGATAGGAAAGGCACCTTGACTTCAGTCACATGAAGCCCAAAAATACTGCAGCCCCACCTCACATGGCTAAAGGGGGCTCCCCAGGAACCCCAACATTTCTATTGTGTTTTTGTCAACTAGCTGTCCACTCGAAAACTCTCCAAGCTCCTAAAGCCAGTGCAATATGACAAGGATGCCTAAGGTGTACCACCCAGGCAGAGGGCTTCGCTTGGGAACCCAGGGATTCCTGTTTTGCAGTCCTTGGGTAGTCTGACAGGGTTGCTGACACAGATTTCTCTAATTGTGCTTTTACTTTCTCTCCCCACCCTCTCTGTTTTTCCTTTTTCCCTTTAAAATTGGATGAACTCAATAATGAGTTTCACTTTCTTTCTTCAACCCTGGAAAATGGGACAGTACTCCATGCCTCTCAGCTGCCTAAAAGACCCTCTATCCCATGGGAGCCCACAGCACCAAGAGCCCAGGGAGATGAGGCAGGAAGAAATCAGGGAATCCCTTCATTCTTCTGCTTTTCTACAGTTTGTGGTCTGTGGTAGGGAAGCATCTCGGGTTTTTTTCAGGCTATAATAAAAGTACCACACATTGTGGTACTTTCATATACAACAGAAATTTACTTCTTGCCATTCTAGAGGCGAAGAAGTCCAAGATCAAAGTACCAGCAGATCCAGTGTCTGACAAGGGCCCGCTTCCTTGTTCATAGATGGCTGTTTTCTCATTGTGTCCTCAAATGGCAGAAAGAGAGGAAGTTTTCTGAGATTCTTTGTATGAAGCTTCTAATCCAATTCATGAGGGTTCCATCCCTATGACCAAGTCGCCTCCCAAAGGCTCACCTCCAAATACCGTCATACTGTGGCTTAGGATTTCAGCCTAAGAATCTGGGGAGACATAAATATTGAGTCTACAGCAGAGAGATGTGACAACACAGTTCATCTTTTTATCCATGCCTTCCAAAGTATCTAATCTCAGATTTATTATTTTCTAGACTTTTTTTCATTTGGCAGCTGCTCAAGTTCCTAAAGAATATATACAAATGATATATACAAACGATATTTGGGTAAGTGAGAAACACCTCCAGATCTGTTTCCTTCCTGGTGTGCCTGGTACAAAATAGGCATTCGTAAATGTTTGCTGATTGAATAGATGACTCATGAACAGGGAAATCTCTATGCACTGAGACCCTGATGGCCTTGGGGTTTCCCTAAGGCTGCTTTCTGTACAATAATGTTTGAAGTTACTGCTCTAGGCCTTTTCTCCTCATAAGGAGCCATGGACACTCTGAAGCCAATCTGTCCTAGAAATCTTAGGATTTACTTAATTGACCTTATGATGCTCTTGACACACACTGAGAATGCGAAAAATGATGGCACTGATATTGCTTAAAAGCAAAATGGATTATACCTCCTTTTGTATGACTGCCTCTGTTCAGCCCCATCTTAGTTCAGCTACCTGTTGTAAACAGTACTGCCTGGGATCCGAAAGAAAGAGTTAGCACTGTCCTCAAAGGAAGCAAAAGGGGAATGCTTTTGAAGTTTCTATCTGGGGACACTCTCCTTGCATCTCGTAGACTCTTATGAGCTTACAATAAATACCATGTGCCAGTGAGCTCTTTTTAAAGTCCCTTGATGTACTGTGTCACCCTCAACATCTTAGCATCTAATAAATCACTTACAACCATGTGTGTGCTCCCCATGGCCTGGCAGCCCCACATCCAATCTAGAGGAACCACAGAAAACAATTTTCTAAGCAAATGGGAGCAAATAAAGGATATCATCTTCAAACAGCCCACACAAAATGAAGTCATAAAAAGCTAATAAGATAAAAAGGAATTTATTCCATCATAAAGGCCCTTACCAGGTAGGCAACATGGACAATCTGTTATGGACCTGATTACAAGAGATTCAAGTCAGTGAAAAATCTCATATAAAAGGCTTCCTCTTCCCTCTGACCGGGGATTAGGATTCAATGTTAAAAGGAATCTTGTTGCTGTGGTCAGAAAGAAGAAAACTGGACTCTACATTTTAGTTCTACTATCATGTAGTAATTTTCTCTTCAACTGCTTTCATCTGTCTAAAATTCAAATGTCTCAGATCCCAAACAAAACCCATCAAAAGTCCTAAGTTTGTACAAACAATTCATAGGAATGCTCCAGGTCTAAAATAAACAAAGAAATGGAGATGGTGACATTCTCTGTGACATGCTATCTCTATACACACACACGCAATTGTACATTTTAGTCACATGACCATTTTCTTCTTGGCCATATTATAGAAATTCTATTTAAACACACACACACATAAAATGTTTTACCTGTAAATGAAAAGGAATTTTTGTTTATGCCCCTGAAGTTGAAGCTTCAGTGATACAGGCCCCAAGGTGGATGCTATAAGAACGGCAGAAAGAAACCAGGAGAAACAGAAAGAAAATGGAAATAACTGCAGAGACCATGAAGCAGAATTCAGCTCCTTTTCTTGAAGCTTAACTGCTTCCTCCATCCCTCCTGGAGCACCTTGTTTTCCAGGAATGAAGAGCCAGGAAAAGCTTGGAGTGCTATGATTGGAAATGAGTGAGCCAAAGGCAGATTTACCATTAAAATGTGAATTTGCTATTGCACAAGGAACGGAAACAACACCATGTGTGCTAGTGGTAGGCAGGCATGCCATTACATTTTGGGCATGAAAACCAGAGGCAATACTTGCAGTGACCTTTCAAATAAATAATCCTTATCTACCCAGGAGGACAGTAATTTTGAGTGGTTCTTAGTCTCTGCCTCAGGTGAGATTGCTGGCAGCAGACACAGCATCACATGTTTTGTTTCTCTTATCCCGAAGCTTCTCCCTACACAACGTAATTAAAGGTGAAAGAATTTTTTTTTTTAACACAAAAGGCCTATATTTCAAGCTTTGTAACTGCTGAATCCTGTGACCTGGGATCTGGGACTTACCCTCTGAGCCTCAGTTTTCTCAACTACAAAATAGGAATAATAGCCACTTTCTTGTGTTACTGAAACAATAAAATGGAAAATGTTCACAGCCCACTGTCTTGCCTGTTATGAGTAATCAATAAACATTAGTTGCTTTCTTCCCTCTCCTACTCACCAAGACTAAACTCTACTCTGAGTCACTAGCATGCCGGGTAGCTCAGTCCTCTGATTTTAAGGAACTTTTTTTTCCAAAGGACAACTGATGGAAAAAAGCACTGAGCTTTTGGGAGCCCCACTAACATGGGGCTAAGCCGCTGGTTTGCAAACACTTTTAAAGTGCTTAACCCTTTATTAAAATGCATATAGATCTAAGTTAAAACCTGGCTTTCGGCCTTTCTACTCCTAACTGAGTGCCCAAAGAAATCTCTAAACAGAGTTTCAAAAGCCTGGTTCACGGTCCTCCTTGCCCTCTTTAATCTACGAATACCATTCACCCACTTCGTATGTGCTTAGGTGTTTTTAGATACAAATCTTTTTCTAAGAGCAACTGTAATTTTAATTAGCCTTCAATCCTTAGACAAAACTCAGAAACACCTGCCACAATGTCTGGAGTTCTATCATTAGAAATTTACTCCTTTGAATCTTGAAGGCTTTTTCATTTTTGAATATAGCCAGCCAGAAATTGCAAACTCTCTGAAAGAATCTGTACTGTTTTCAGGGTTTTTGACCAGTCTGTAAGGATAAGACACAGCCTGACTAAATGATAGATGCTCAAGACAGAAAAAGGAAAAGCCAAGTGCAGATACAGTAGACAGAAAGAGCTAGAAAAGAAACTCCTTGTGCCTCTGAATAAATCCTGTCCTCTAATTCTTAGACTTTTCTATTATTCTCTAAAGGGACCCAATTTTATTTGATATACAAAACAAAACCTTTCCCAAAATTTGCACTGTCTTATTATTCAAGGCAAAGATGGATTTTGATGTTATTTCATAGCTAAAGAGGGTGATTATTATTTATTGTCTTCATGCTGTTATTAAATACATGTTCTGGACTTTGTTATATGTAAAGAAATAACTCAATTTCACGTCTTGAAGACATAAGTTAAGAATAGTGATCAAGAACTCACCATGGGAATGGGTCAGCAGAGGAATCTGTGGCATGCCTATAGAGTTGACGAAGGGTCACCTCTTCTTCCCTAACACATGAAAAGAAGAAAAAAAGTCCATGAAGATAAGAGTAGACCTCACAGGGTAATTTCTTAATCATTTAATGTACAGATGCATAGTTTTTTCCCCCAGAGCATCTATATTTTGTCCCCTTTTGATAAAGACCTTTACTGCATATTATGCAATCTGGGGCTTGTGGATAATTAGTGGGATAAAAGTTGTGTCCCATTTTCTCCTCCTCACATCAACAGTAACCTAGCATACCAAAACTTGAATTGCAAAACTACAGTCAGTTCTGTTATAATGTAATACAGTGTTTCTAAAAATCACCATGCTGTGCAAAATTATAGATGAAAAATGACAGGGTTTAAGAAGAAAATGAGAGCACCACGTTCAAAAATGTTGTCAGTGACATGTAAACAAGATAGGAACCAAATAAAAATGTAGTTTTACACAAGTTAAATGGATAGGAAATATTGCAAAAAACCTGAAGTTTACTTGTGTATGTGAATTTAGGAAGGCTGCAACTTGTAAGTTACTGGTAAATGGTGGAAGGAGGGTTGGTTGAAATCAGACAACGTGGAAAGGTCAGATGTGGTGGGATACAGCTGATAATACACACTTCGTGAGTTGACAGAGCTGGTAGGTACCCACATGCTCATTTTGTGTATTCTTCTATAGCCCAGTTCCACTGAGTGCAATTTCTGAATTTGCCTGGCGTTCCCTATGGATGAAACCATGCATAAGAAAATGCAAAATCACATTGTGCTCAGATCACCTCCTAATACTTCAAACATGTTGAAACAAATTTGTGTTTTCAAACAAGCATGATAGCAGAACTGACTATATCTGAAATTTTCAGGTTCTTATCTCTCACTGCCACCCTTTATTCCACTTGCAGAATAAATTTTCCTAATACAAATCTCATCCTTTGTTTAAGATCTCTTAGAAGAAGCAGACAGTTCAGATGAATGTTTCAGATGATAAACAAGGCAGGATTTTAAAAGACAGAGAGATTGCGGTTTGCTCAGTTCTCTATCAAAGTTTCCTTGCTGAAGCATACTTGAGCCTGATGTTGAAGAACAGTAGAGTTGGAAGAGAAGGTGAGGCCTAGACAAGCAGACCTAGAACCCAGAGCCAAGAACAGGCTCTGTACCTACAGAAAAGAGTCTTGTTTCTAACAGGGGTCAAGGTATTACTAGCTGCTCTTGATGCTGACTTGAGGAATTTTACATTTACTAGATGTTCCTATCTATCCTTTTTAACTTGCTAAAAATACCATCTGTGAATTCACCTAAATCTTCCCTTTAAGCCTCTAGCTGTCTTAAGGAATATTGTCATGCAGGAGCTGGGCAAGAGCCAGGAGCATAGTAATTGGGACATTCGCTCACCATGTGTTGAATTGAGCAATCGCTGTTTGCAATGCCATCTAAGTAGAAAAAGCTAAAATCACATTCTTATGAAAATCTGGCAACTTCATGGCAAGTCTCTGTGGAGCTCGAAACCATCCTAAATCACAGAGCTTTTATATTCTGTGGTTGACATCTGCTTCTTCCCTTACTAGTCTTTCTCAACTATTGGTATTCGAGGTGATGCAATTTTTAGGGGCAGAACTGTCTTGTGCTGGGCAGGACAATCAGCATCCCTATCTAATACTTACCAAATGTCAGTCATCCACCCTAATCACTACAAATATTCAGAATGCCTCCTTCACAAGCCCAAACAATTCTGGTAGGGCTAGAGGGTTCCCTGAATGAGAACCACCCCCACTGACCTCTCTTTCAGCTGTAAACTTCCTCCTCCCTGCAGATGCAGGCCTGCCCTCTGCCTGAGATTAACACTCACGCAATTTCCATTCATTTACCATGGAGAGAACACACTATCTTGAGTAGAATAGAAGACACTGCAGCAGAGAAAAAGGAGAAGAATAGGAAAACTCTACGGGCTCGTCACCATATTACCTTACTCTTCTTTAGACAGAGTCTCACTTTATTGTCATTGCAACCTCCACCTCCCAGGTTCAAAGGATTCTCCCGCCTCAGCCTCTTGAATAGCTGGGATTACAGGTGTGTGCCACTATGCCCACCTAATTTTTGTATTTTTAGTAGAGATGGGATTTTGCTATGTTGGCCAGGCTGGTCTCGAACTCCTGACCTCAACTGATTTACCGGTCTCAGCCTCCCAAAGTGCTGGGATTACAGGCATGAGCCACCGCGCCCAGCCTACATTACTCTTCTTATGCATGAAATTTTAATATCATTTACATCTCAGAACAGGCCTATAAAATTGGCCATAGTGAGAAAACTGTGACTCAGAGGTCTGTCCCTGGTCAGCCTGCTGATTTGGGATTAGAATCTGGTTGTCTTCATTTTTGCTTCCTCTTGTGTTTGCTTTGCCACCCCTCACTGCTGTTACTTGGCCCTGGGAAAAGAACCTGAACTGTTTTTCCCTAGCATCTGACTTCATTCTTCCATGTTCTGTGGACACTTGAGTTTGCCATTGATGCTGTTGACCAAATATTTCCAGCTCTCTATCTTCAGAGCACGTGGTGGTATTATACTTCCAGTCTATCCATCTCTGGTTCTTCAAAGCAGCATTGCTAGTTCTGGCCAATAAACTGTGAGCATTTAACAGCCAGTGCAAGAAACTCACTCTCTTTTCCCTCTGACATAACATACTGGCAGCATTTAAGATGGTGGCTGCTCTGTCAGTGTGTATCCGAAAGTCAGGAAATGTTGAGGCAGAAGCCTCAGCTGACCCAAAATGGACAGCTAGTATGAGCAAGAAAAAGCTCTTTGCTGTAATAAACCACTAAGATCTGGAAGTCGTTTGTCACTCCCATGTGACATATCCTATCCTGACTGATATGGAAATAGCTGCTTCTTCCAACATTTGCCCCTGAGTTGGTTCTCAGGTGTTTTGATGGAATAAAAGAACTCCTCAGATCCATCCCCTATACTACATATGCACATGTGTGCATGCACAAACACACAAACACACACACACAGCACAGGGCCCAGATTCCTTATGAGCTAGTGCCTCTTCTGCACATCTTCCTTACTGTGATGCTTAATACCGAGCGTCAACTTGATTGGATCGAAAGATGCAACGTATTGTTCCTGGGTGTGTCTGTGAGGGTGTTGCCAAAGGAGATTAACATTTGAGTCAGTGGACTGGGAGAGGCAGACCCACCCTCAGTCTGGGTGGGCACCAACTTATCAGCTGCCAGCATGGCTAAAATAAAAGCAGGTAAAAGTTGGAAGGACTTGACTTGCTGAGTCTTCCAGCCTTTGTGTTTCTCTCCTGCTGGGAACATCCTGCTCTCAAACATCAGACTCCAACTTTTGGACTCTTTAACTTACAACCAGGGGCCCTTGGACTTTCAACCACAGACTAAAGGCTGCACTGGTAATTTCCCTACTTTTGAGGTTTTGGGACTCGAATTGGCTTCTTTGCTCCTTGGCTTGCAGATGGCCTATTGTGTGACTTCATCCTGTGATCATGTGAGTCAATACTGCTAAGTTAAACTCCCCTTCATATATATCTATCCTATTAATTCTGTCCTTCTAGAGGACCCTGACTAATACCCTTAGGATTTTAAAATTTGAGCCAGTTCGCCTCTCACACTGTTTCTGCTTTTTTTTTTTTTTTTTTTTTGATTGTATGTCTCCCAGGATGGAGTACAGTGACACAATTTTGGCTCACTGAAACTTTTCTGCTTCCTGGGTTCAAGCAATTCTCATGCCTCAGCCTCCCAAGTAGCTTGGACTACAAGCACATGCCACCACACACAGCTAATTTTTTATATTTTTAGTAGAGATGGGGTGTCGCCATGTTGGTCAGGCTGGTATTGAACTCCTGACCTCAGATGATCCTTGCGCCTCGGCCTCATAAAGTAAGCCACTGCAGCTGGCCCTCCCTTCCTTTTGAAGCATTAGTCATTCTAGACAGTAGAATTGGCCCCAGGATACCAGTTCTTTTTGTTTCACTACAAGCTCTTTAATGATACGGAATGTGCCTCATATCAATTCTGCCTACCATAGAGCCTGAAACAGAGAGAGCAAAACACAAATACTTGTTAAATAATTAACCTTTGTAATCTAGTGCTAGGAACAAAAGGGGAAAGAAATTATCTAGGCAAACTATTTTTTTCCTCCAAAAGTACTGGGAAGAATAAGGAGTAGGAATACACATGCTGAAGAAGAAATATAATACATTTGAAAAAGTTTGGAAAGCTAGAGGGAGTTATAAACATATAATCAATTATTACCACAATATAGAAGTTTTTCTTTTCTTCATAACTAAGAAAACCTTTCATTAATTACATCATGCTCCATAAGTTATACTTTATCAGCTAACACATAAAAGACTTTTTATCTCATTCTAGATCTATGGTCAACAAAAAATTCAGCTCCTAGTTAATATCTGATGAATCTGGGATGACTCCAGATGAGACTCGCTCAATAATCCAATAGCTTATTTCACTCTCATCCTACTCAGCTAGCCCAGACATCCACTGCAGCCAAAGTGAAATATAATACTTATCTTGCACTGCACTGTTCAGTTTCTGTGACTCTTTGGGGGTCATTTGCTAAGTGATAGATTAACACAAGTGTGATAATCACTTTGGAAGTAAACTGTCAAGTGCATGCACTACCCTGGATGCTGTGCTGAGCACCCAAGAAAATTGGCTTCTCCCAAAGGGGTGTGCTGCGTAATCACATTTGATAAAGTTCTAAGCTATAATGGAGAAGCAGCAGTTACTGCCAAAACATGCTACCATTCATTTCCTCTAAGATGAGAGTCTGTCTACCCCAGCCTTTCAATTTAGTATGTCTTGTTTCTTTCCATTTTCTGAGGCTCTCATAAACCATAACAAGAATTTAACTTGAGATTAAAATATTAGTAACAGTAGAAAAAAGGGAAAATTGTGCTAGACAAAAATGTTATACATTTTTATATGCATTATCTTATGGGTGATATAGTGGTTAAGAGTAAGGACTCAAGAACTAATCTGCCTGACTTCAAATTTCAGCTTGCCACTCATTAGCTGAGCAAGTTATTTAACCTCTCTGTGCCTGTTTCTTCACGTGTGAAATTATCTTACACATAGATCTCTTGTGAAGGTAAAATTAGTTAATATGGGAAATATTTAGAACAGTGTCTGCCATGTAAGTACCCCTTAAGCATAGTTTTATCTTTCTTTAGAGAGATAGAGAAGGAAATGGAGATAGAGATGCCTATGAGTATGCATATGTGTATTTGCCTATGTCTGCATAGACTCGATGAGATACATATGATCAGTAAATTTGTTTCACAAAAAGATCCTGAGAGTGAGTGGGATAAGAGGAACAGTGAGCAAATGGCAAAACCAACAATTAAACCCAGAACTCTCTTTACTCTAAGGCATATGTTTTTAAATAGCAGACACATTATCCACTGATATTTATTAGTCAAGAAATGTTTGTTGAGTGCCAACTATGTGCCAAGGATTCTGTTAGGCATGGAGCCATGAGACTGTTTTACTCACAGCCAGAGCTGGGGAAAATGATGAAAGAAAAACCCACAATGTGTTGTTTGTGTTCCTTCAATGATACTCTAACCAATAAAGTCAAACCCTTTACCACCTTCACTCTTCTCCCTCACTTAAGTAGATTCTCCCTGGGCAGAATTTTTTATTCTCATACCCATTTTCTTGATTCCTGTTCTCTGAGAGCCTTCACCTTGTTAGGAACAGCAAGCTGTTCTGATAACTCAAATAACAATTACTTCCCCTCATGGAAGAAAACAGATTGGGAATGAGTAAGTGCCCCATAGGTAAGTGCAAACTACGGCTATATGGTGATTTCTAGACTAGATTACAAATTAGAAAAAAGAGACCTCCAAATCTAAAATAACACAATTATTCAATATGCTAAGATCAGTATTCTTTTAGATCAGCTCTCATGGTGAGATTTCTTGTATTCTGGTCACAATACTAGGAGAATGCATTGGATCAAATAAAAATGTAGTGGTTACCTATTTTTAATGCTCCTTAATCAACCATGATAGTTGGCCAGCCAATTCAATACCTTACATGGTGATCCATTTGAACTTGACATTGTCAGGATACTTAGTGGTACTATATGTGATTCTGGTAACAAAAGAAAGGAAACTCTTCGTGATGTATGTGATCCCACCTCCGACTCCTAGACAGTAGAATCAGAAAATTGATCTGATGATTGAAAGATTAGAATGTACTTCACACAGCCAAATCAGCTAACTTTAATTAAGTAACTCCATCCTTTTCCTCCAAAAGGTTCAATTGTCCAAACTTTATCCAAGCTAAATAATGCCCTATATTTTTTTAATTGATCTCCCAGGCCCTCTAGGCATGACTTTATCTCTTTCCTTCTCTTCATAGGCAAACTGTGAGGAAAAAGTTCAGGCTTACTGTGTCACCTCCTTGCCTCCCATCCTCTCTTTGCTCTGCAAGGCCATTCTCCTTTTCTCACTTCCAGGCCACTGTGTGTGTCCAATCTGTAATTTTTAACTGCTGCTCTGCTTTCTTATGTAAATGATACTCACATCCCCTCTTTGTGATTTTTCCAAAATCCAGCCTTTTTATGCATGGCTCCGACACTAGATCTCTCCCTAACAGTCCTAACTCCCAGGGCATGGACACTGAGATACTGTTCAAATTTCTATCACAGTTTAGCTATAAATGGAAGCAGAAAAATAGGGTATTAGCTAGAGAGTAACGCGGAGACTATAACTTTTTAAAAAAGAGATGCAAGATATTTTAATATCCTTCCTGTTGGAAATGATCCAACAGAAAATTTAAAAAATTAACAATGCAGGGGTACAGGGTACTTACAGGAGCAAATTCCTTACACAGGAAAGAATTTATTAAAAGCAATCAATTATGTGGCTGATTTAATCTTTGTCCCAAAAAATAGAGGATTTTAAAATGAAAACTTTTTCTATCCTGTGTAATCTTTTAAGAAATTAAAATTTTTCAACAAATTTTTAAAATTTTATCATAGTTTTTTTCAATGTGTTTGAACACAAAAACCATTCAACCAACTTTCCCTTCAAAACATCATAAAATGATTGATTCCAAATTGAGAAGGTCTTTTCAAATTGAAAGCTGCCTTTTGGTATTTAAAGTCAATATGGTCCACTCACCAATTTATTCAGGCATAAGTTCCTGATTGCCCTCTTTGAGCAGCTTCTATAATCTCACCCAGACTCCTAACAGTTGGAAATACCTTGGTTAAAAACCTTCCAGTAGAAGATTCCACAGCTTACATAGTTTTTAGCTCATTGGTCATGACTTTATCTACATTTCCCATTTTATTTCTTAACTATTGCTCTGTGCATACCCAAAGATTTTGGTAAACTAGATTTTCAATGTTCCCTAACTCATGGTGTACTCTTTCTTACTATCGGAAATTCAGTTCCACATTTCAGATTGATTCCGAATTCTACCTTCTCCATAAAGCCTGATTCCCCACAGTGCCTGATTGTCTAAGCTGGTTGTAATCTCTCCCTCCTCTAAATATGGAGCTGTAGTTTAATCTCTTGAAGAATTTACCTTAAAAGCATGTGTGGCTGAGCCTGGTGGCTCATGCCTATAATCTCAGAACCAAGGTGGCCAAGATGGGAGGATCGCTTGAGCTCAGGCATAAGAGACCAACCCTGGCAACACAATGAGACCCTGTCTCTATTAAAATAAAAACTAGCTGCGTGTGGTGGCAATCCTGTAGTCTCAGCTACTTGGG
>CAUYLG010062031.1:0-74152 GCA_963573385.1 Cacajao melanocephalus
CCATTCAAAAGTGGGCGAAGGATATGAACAGACACTTTACAAAAGAAGACATATATGAGGCCAACAAACATATGAAAAAATGCTCATCATCACTGCTCATTAGAGAAATGCAAATCAAAACCACATTGAGATACCATCTCATGCCAGTTAGAATGGCAATCATTAAAAAAATGTGGAGACAACAGATGCTGGAGAGGATGTGGAGAAATAGGAACACTTTTACACTGTTGTGGGAGTGGAAATTAGTTCAACCATTGTGGAAGACAGTGTGGCGATTCCTCAAGGATCTAGAAATATAAATTCCATTTGACCCAGCAATCCCATTACTGGGTATATACCCAGAGGATTATAAATCATTGTTATAAAGACACATGCACACATATGTTCATTGCAGCACTGTTTACAATAGCAAAGACCTGGAACCAACCCAAATGCCCAACAATGATAGACTGGACAAGGAATATGTGGCACATATACACCATGGAATACTATACAGCCATAAAAAATGATGAGTTTGTGTCCTTTGTAGGGACATGGATGCATCTGGAAACCATTATTCTCAGCAAACTGACACAAGAATAGAAGATCAAACACCACATGTTCTCACTCATAGGTGGGTGTTGAACAATGAGAACACGTGGACACAGGGAGGAGAGCATCACACACTGGGGTCTGTTGGGGGGGATAGAGGAGGGACAGTGGAGGGTGGGAAAGTTGGGGAGAGATAGCATGGGGAGAAATGCTAGATTTAGGTGACGGGGGGATGGAGGCAGCAAACCACCTTGCGGTGCATGTACCTATGCAAAAATCCTGCATTATCTGTACATGTACCCCAGAACCTAAAGTACAATTAAAAAAAAAAATTTTTGTTTTGTAGATCTTTTGTATTGTTTCCTTCATTTCAAATTCATTTATTTGTGCTCTGATCCTTATTATTTTCTTTTCCTAATTGTGGGTTTAATTTTTCTTACTTTTCCAGTTTTTTTTTTTTTTCCTGAGACAGTCTCACTCTGTCACCCAGGCTGGAGTGCAGTGGCACAATCTCGGCTGACTGCAGTCTCCGCCTCTGGGTTCAAGGGATTCTCCTGCCTCAGCCTCCTGAGTAGTTGGGATTATAGGTTCTCGCTACCATACCCAGCTAACTTTCGTATTTTTAGTAGAGACAAGATATCACCATGTTACCCAGGTTGGTCTCAACCTCCTGACCTCAGGTGATCCGCCCACCTTGGCCTCCCAAAGTGCTGGGATTACAGACCACTATGCTCAGACATTACTTTTCCAGTTCTTTAAGATGGATCGTCAGATTATTTACTTGAAGTTTTTCTTCTTTTTTGATATAGGCACTTACAGCTATAAATTTCCCTCTTAATACTGCTTTCACTGTATCCCATAGGTGTTGGTATGTTGTGTTTCCATTATCATTCATTTCAATACATTTTTTAATTTCCTTCTTAATTTTTGCATTGACCCACTGTCAGGAGCATATTGTTTAATTTCCGTGTGTGTGTGTATAGTTTCCAAAGTTCCTGTCGTTATTGATTTCTAGTTTTATTCCAGTGTGGTTAGAGAAGATACTTGATATTATTTCAATTTTTTGCATGTTTTAAGACTTACTTTGTGTTCTAACATATGGTCTATCCTTCAGAATGATCCATGTGCTGAGGAGTAGAATGTGTATACTGCAGCCATTGGATGAAATATTTTATAAATACCTATTAGGTCCATTTTTTCTATAGCGTAGATTAAGTCCAATGTTTCTTTGTTGATGTTCTGTCTGGGAGAAAAGGAGTCTGGGAGATCTGTCCAGTGCTGAAAGTGGGTGTTAAAGTGTACAGCTATTATTGTATTTAGGTCTAGCTCTCTCTTTTGCTCTAATAATATTTGCTTTTTTAAATCTGGGTGCTCCAGTGTTGGGTGCATATATATTCCTAATCATTGTATCCTCTTGCTGAATTGGCACCTTTATCATTATATAATGACCTACTTTATCTCTTCTTACAGTTTTTGTCTTTAAATCTATTTTGTCTGATATAAGTATAGCGACTCCTGCTCTCTTTTGGTTTCCATTAGTATGGAATATCTTTTTCCATCCCTTTATGTTAAGTCTATATGTATCTTTATAAGTTAAATGTGTCTCTTGTAGGTAAGAGATCATTGAGACTTTTTTATCCATTCAGCCACTTTGCATCTTTTGATTGTTTAGTCCATTTACATTCAACGTCATTGGTAAGTACCTTACGTTTGTTTTCTGGTTGTTTGGCAGTCTTGTCTTCCTTCTTTCCTACCCTCCTGTCTTCCTTTTAGTGAAGGTAATGTTCTCTAGTAGTATGCTTTAAATTCTTGCTTTTTATTTCTTGTGTATCATTGTATGTTTTTCTAACTGAGGTTACTATTAGGCTTGCAAATACTATCTTACAACCCATTATTTAAAATTGATGACAACATTGATTGCATATGGAAACACACAAAAATAAAATAAAAACTATACACTTTCACTTGATTTCCCTGCTCTTTAATATTTTGTCTTATTGTACTATCTATGTCTTGAAAAGTTGTAGTTTTTCTTCTCTTTTTTTCTTTTTTTTTGAGACAGAGTCTTGCTCTGCTGCCAGGCTGGAGTGCAGTGGCACGATCTCAGCTCACTGTAACCTACTCCTTCTGGGTTCAAGCGATTCTCCTACCTCAGCCTCCTAAGTAGCTGAAACTACAGGTGCACACCATCACACCCAGCTAATTTTTGTATTTTTAGTAAAGACAGGGTTTCACCATGTTGGCCAGGATGGTCTCTATCTCCTGACTTTGCGATCCACCCGCCTCGGCCTCTCAAACTGCTGGGATTACAGACATGAGCCACTGCGCCCGGCCACAGTTATTATTTTCAATTGGCTACCTCCCTCCCTTCCTTCCTTCCTTCCTCCCTCCCTCCCTCCCTTCCTTCCTTCCTTTTTGTATTTTTACTAGAGACTGGGTTTCACCACATTGGGCAGGCTGGTCTCGAACTCCTGACCTCAGGTGATCCACCCGCCTTGGCCTCCCAAACTGCTGGAATTAAAGGCATGAGCCACTGTGTCTGGCCTCTAAAATTTTTCTATCTTTATCTCTTTCTCTACCTCCTCTTTCAGGCCAAGAGTTATTGAACTCAGATTTTCCCTTTTGAGATTATTTTGTAGATCTTGTAGGTATGCTTCATTGGTTTTTATTTTTTATGTCTTTTGCCTTGAATTTCTTTGAGTTTTCTCAAACGAGCTGTTTTGAATTTTCTGTCTAAAAGGTCAGAGAAATATCTGTTCCTCCAAGATTGGCCCTTGTGCCTTATGTAGTTTGTTTGGTGAGGTCATGTTTTCCTGGATGGAGATGATGCGTGTGGGTATTCGTCAGTGTCTGGGCATTGAAGAGTCAGATACTTTTTGTAGTCTTCACAGTCTGGCTTTGTTTGGAGCTGTCCTTTTTGGGAAGGTTTTCCAGATATTCAAAGGAACTTGGGCCCCAAGCCCAATAACGCTGTGGTTTTTGCAGACTCATAGAGGCACTGCCTTAGTGGTCTTGGATGAGATCTTGAAAAATACTCTGGATTACCAGGCAGAGATTCTTGTTCTTTTCCCTTACTTCTCTCAAACAAATGAAGTCTTTTTCTCTCTCTGTCCTGAGCCACCTGTAGCTGGCAGTGTGGTGATGCAGGCACCTGTGGCCACCACCACTGGGACTGCACTGGGTTAGACTTGAAACCAGCAATCACAGCACTGAGTTTTTTTCTTTTCTTTCCTTTTCTTTTCTTTTTGAGATGGAGTCTCACTCTGTTGCTCAGGCTGGAGTGCGGTGGCATGGTCTCAGCTCACTGCGACCTCTGCCTCCCGGGTTCAAGTGATTCTCCTACCTCAGCCTCCTAAGTAGCTGGGATTACAGGTACCCACCACCACACCCAGCTAATTTTTGTATCTTTAGTAGAGACGGGGTTTCACCATGTTGGCCAGGCTGGTCTCGAACTCCTGACCTCAAGTGATCCGCCCGTCTCAGCCGCCTAAAGTGTTGGAATTACAGACATGAACCACCAAGCCTGGCCAGCACTGGGTCTTGCCTAAGACCTTTCCCTTCAAGGCAGTGAGACCCCACCAAGTCCCAGGTGCATCCAGAGATGTTGTCTGGGAGCTTGGGATTAGAGTAACAAATTTTAGCCGTTTACCTGATGTTCTATTCTATACAGCTAAGTTAGCCCACTTCTAAGCCCAGCCTAGCACTAGGAATTGCCTAGGAATTGCAGTCCTTGTGTCCTAGACTGCCTCTCAAGTTTACCTAGGACCCCAGAGAAACTCAAGTTCTAACCACTGGGATGGGCAATTCCACTTGGCTGGGGCTGGTCCAAATGTTTTTTGCATGTGTGAGTGCTGGCTGAGCGCAGCATGGCTTTATTCTCTGCTGTGAAGGGCAGCACTGAGTTCGATGTAAAGTGCCCCAGTCACTGTGTTTTCTCTCCCCAAATTGCACAGTCTCTCTTCCACCTGGCTGCTGCCAGGGGATGGGGTGGGGTGGCATTGGTGATTCAAGACTGCCCTCCTCAGTTGCCTTTTCAGTGATATGAGTTAAAACCATGCACTGTGATTGCTCAACTGACTTTTTGGTTCTTGCTATGCTGCTTTTCTGCGTGTCGATAATTATTAAAATCTGGTGTTCCAGCAGAAGGGATAAACAGTGTAGCCTTCTTTTCTTCCATCTTGCCCTGCCTCTTCACTAGTGAGTTTTGTACCTTCAGATGATTTCTTCTTGCTCATCAATATTCTTTTCTTTTAGAATAAATGTCCTTTAGGATTTATTATAAGATAGGTCTGGTGTTGATGAAATCCCTCAGCTTTTGTTTGTCTAGGAAAGTCTTTATTTCTCCTTCATGTGTGAAGGATATTGTCAGTGGATGTACTAACCTGGGATAAAAGTTTCTTCCTTCAGCACCTTGAATATGTCATGTCATTCTCTCCTTGCTTGTAAGGTTTCCACTGAGAAGTCTGCTGTCAGATGTATTAGAGCTCCTTTGTATGTTGCTTCTTTTTTTCTTTTTCTTCTGAGACGGAGTCTCACTCTGTTGCCCAATGCAGTGGTATGATCTCAGCTTACTGCAACCTCTGCCTCTTGGATTCAAGCGATTTGCCTCACCCTTCTGAGTAGCTGGGACTACAGGCGTGTGCCACCAAGCCCAGCTAATTTTTTGTATTTTTAATAGAGATGGGTTTTCACCATGTTAGCCAGGATGGTCTCTATCTTCTGACCTCGTGATCCATTTGCCTTGGCCTCCCAAAGTGCTGGGATTACAGGCGTGAGCCACTGCACCCAGCCATTATTTGTTTCTTTTCTCTTGCTGCTTTTAGGACTCTTTCTTTATCCTTTACCTTTGGGAGTTTCATTATTAAATGACTTGAGGTAGTCTTATTTGGGTTAAATCTGCTTGATGTTCTATAACCTTCTTGTACTTGAACATTTATATCTTTCTCTAGGTTTGGGAAATTCTCTGATATAATCCTTCTAAATAAACTTTCCACCCCTATTTATCTCTCTACCTACCTTTTAAGGCCAATAACACTTAGATTTCCCCTTTTGAGGCTATTTTCTAGACTCTGTAGGTGTGCTTCATTGTTTTTTACTCTGTTTTTTTTTTTTTTTAAGACAGGGTTTCACTTTGTTTGTCAGGCTGGTCTTGAACTCCCGACCTCAGGTGATCCGCCTGCCTTGGCCTCCAAAGTGCTTGGATTACAGGCGTGAGCCACCATGCCTGGCCTTACTCTTTATTCTTTTGTCTCCTGTGACTGTGTTCTTTCTTCTTTTCTTTTCTTTTTCCTTTCCTTTCCTTTTCTTTCTTTTTTTTTTCTTTTGAGATAGAACCTCACTCTGTCATCCAGGCTGGAGTGCAATCTTGGTTCACTGCAACCTCTGCCTCCTGGGTACAAGTAATTCTTGTGCCTCAGCCTCCTGAGTAGTTAGAACTACAGGTATGTGCCACCATGCCTGGCTAATTTTTGTATTTGTGGTAGAGATAGGGTTTTGCCATGTTGGCCAGGCTGGTCTTGAACTCCTGACCTGAGGTGATTTGCCCATCTTAGTCTCCCGAAATGCTGCGATTATAGGCATAAACCACTGGACCCAGCCTGACTGTATTTTCAAATAGCCTGTCTTCAAACTCACTAATTCTTTCTTCTGCTTGATCATTTCTGCTGTTAAAAGACTCTAATGCATTCTTCAGTATATCAACAACATTTTTCAGCTCCAGAATTTCTGTTTGATTCGTTTAAATTATTATTAATATTATTATTTTAAACAAAGATGGGGTTTCACCATGATGGCCCGGCTGGTCTTGAGCTCCTGACCTCAGGTGATCCACCCACCTCGACCTCCCAAAGTGCTAGGATTACAGGCGTGCCCGGTGATTCTTTTAAATTAGTTCAATTTCTTTGTTGAAGATATCTGACAGGATTCTGAATTCCTTCTCTGTGTTATCTTGAATTTTATTGAGCTTTCCCAAAAGAGCTTTTTTGGATTTTCTGTCTAAAAGGTCATATATCTCTGTTTCTCCAGGATTGGTCCTTGGTGCTTTATTTAGTTTGTTTGGTGAGATCATGTTTTTCTGGATGGAACTGATGTTTGTGGATATTCGTCAGTGTCTGGACATTGAAGGGTTAGGTATTTGTTGTAGTCTTCACAGTCTGGGCTTGTTTGTACAAGCCCTTCTTGAAAAGGGCTTTCAAGTATTCTAAGGGACTTGTGTGATCTAAGTATTTGGTCACTGTAGTTGTATCTGGATTAAGGGGCAGCCCAAGCTCAGTAATGCTGTGGCTCTTGCAGACTCTTAGAGATACCGACTTGGTGGTCTTGGGTAAGATCTGGGAGAATTTGCTGGATTACCAGGCAGAGACTCTTGTTTTCTTCCCTTACTTTCCCCCAAACAAAGTGTCTGTTTCTCCATGCTGAGTTGCCTGGGTCTGAGGAAGGGGTGACAAAATCACTCCTGTAATCACCACCATTGAGACTGCACTGGGTCAGACCCAAAGTCAGTAGAGCACTGGGTTTCACCCAATGCCCATGGTGACCACTGCCTGGCTACTGCCTATGTTCACTTAAGGCCCAAGGGTGCTACAATCAGCAGGTGGTGAATCCAGCCAGGCTTGTGTCCTTCCCTTCAGGGCAGTGAGTTCCCCTTGGCCCCGGGTGGGTCCAGAGATGCCATCAAGGAGCCAGGGCCAGAAGTCAGGAATCTTTGGACTCTACCTGGTACTGTATTGTACTACAGCTAAGCTGGCACCTAACTTGCAAGATGCAGTTCTTTCCCACTCTTCCCTCCTCTTTCCTCAAGCAGAGAAGTCTTTCCCCATGACCACTACTGCCTAAGTCCCGTGGTAAGTGCTGCCTGGCTACCACCAAAGTTCACTCAAGGCCCAAGGGCTTTTCAGTCAGGTCGTGGTGAATGCTGCCAGGCCTGGTTCTCTCCCTTCAGGGCAATCGATTCCCCTCTGGCCCAGAGCAGTTCCAGAAGTGCTTTCCAGGCCCGGCCTGGAATTGGGGACCCTGCTTGTCACTGTGACTGAGCTGGTATCCAAGCTGCAAGATAAATAAAGTCCCTTTTATTCTTCCCTCTCCTTTCCTCAAGCAGAAGGAGTCTCTACCCATAGCCACCACAGCTGGGAATGTGCTGGGTCACACCTGAAGCCAGTGTGGCTCTGAGTCTTCCCCAAGGCCTGCGGTGAGTACTGCCTGACTATTCAGGGCCCAATGGCTCTTTAGTAAGCAAGTGATGAATGCTGCCAGGACTGGGTCCTTCTCTTCAAGGCAGCAGGCTCCCTTCTAGCCCAGGATGTGTCTAGAAATGTCATCCAGCAGCAAGGGCCTGGAATGAGGCCTCGGGACTTTGCCCGGTGCCTGATTCTATGGTAGTTGAGCTGGTATCCAAGATGAAAGACAAAGTCCTCTTTATTCTTCCCTTTCCTCTCCTCAGTCAAGAAGGAGTCTCTCCCAGAGCTATGAGCTGCATTGCCTGGGGTTCTGGGATGGGTGATACAAGTACTCCTTTGGCCACCCCACCTGGTGTGTCACTAAACTATGTGCACCCCAAATCCACTGGCTCTGAGCCTAGCACAGCACCAGGACCTGCCCAGGAATTGCAGTCCCTGTGGCCTACACTGCCTTTCAAGTTTACCTAGGCCTCCAAAGTACTTCAGCCTGTGTGGCCTGCCAGAACTCAGGTTCCAACTGCTGGAATGGACAGTTCCCCTCTGGGTAGGGCTGGTCTCAATGCTCCCTCTGGGTTACTGGCTGAGTTCTTCCCTGTGTTGCTTTCTGCTCTGCCAGGGGAGCACTGAGTTCAGATGCAGAGTCTCATAATCGTTGTATTCTTCCTCCCCCAGGAGCACAGATTCTCTCTTCATGCCAAGTGCTCACTGCCAGGGGATGAGGAGGGATGATGTTGACAATTCAAGACTGTATTTCTTACCCTCTTCAGTTCCTGTTTCCTTAATATAATAAAAGCAGGTACTGTGATCACTCACCTGATTTTTGGTTCTTATGAAGGCGCTTTTTTTTCTTTTTTTTTTTTAAAAAAGATAGGGTTTCACCATGGTGGCCAGGCTGGTCTTGAACTCCTGACCTCAGGTGATCCACCCACCTCGGCCTCCCAAAGTGCTAGGATTACAGGCATGAGCCACCGCGCCTGGCCCATGAAGGCGCTTTTTTAATGTAGTTGTTCAATTTGATATTTCTGTCATGGGGATGATTGCTGGAGGCTTCTATTTAGCTATCTTGCTCTGCCTCCTCCTCCCAACACAAAAAACCTGAGTTCCAGCTCATCCAGTAACCCAGAGGGAGCATTTGGAACCTGAGTTCTGGCAGGCCCCACAGGCTAACGTGCTTTGGAGGCCTACTTTTGTGCAATTTTAAGTTCAAATGTTTGTAATTTTATTTATTTTTTGAGACGAAGTCTCGCTCTGTTACCCAGACTGGAGTACAGTGGCATGATCTTGGCTCACTGCAACCTCTACCTCTCAGGGTCGAGCAATTCTCCTGCCTCATCCTCCCAAATAGCTGGGATTACAGGCACGTGCTACCATGCCTGGCTAACTTTTGTACATTTAGTAGCGATGGGGTTTCACCATGTTTCCCAGGCTGGTCTTGAACTCCTGACCTCAAGTGAACCACCTCCCTTGGCCTCCCAAAGTGCTGGGATAACAGGTGTGAGCCACCACACCCAGCCCAAATGGTGTAATTTTAAACATTACTTATAGAAATTCTAATAGCCGTCAAAAAGATTTAATGAGAAATTTTCAGCAGGGAGCAGTGGCTCTCACCTGTAATCCCAGCATTTTGGGAGGGTGAGGCAAGCAGATCACTTGAACCGAGGAGTTCAAGATCAGCCTGGGCAACATGGCAAAACCCCATTTCTACAAAAAATACAAAAGGTAGCTTGGCATGGTGGCATGTGCCTGTAGTCCCAGCTACTCAAGAGGCTGAGGCAGGAAGATCACCTGAGCCTGGGGAAGTTGAAGCTGCAGTGAGCTGTGATGGCACCATTATATTCCAACCTGAGTGACATTCTGTCTCGATAACACACACACACACACACACACACACACATATCTTGCAAGTACCAATTCTTAGAAGCAGTCCTTTCTTGTCAACTGTAAGCATCATCAACCATCAACTACTGTGGTTTTTATGTCATCCCAAGATGTTTGTAGAAATCATGAGAGAACCAAATCCAGCTGCACTCCCAAGGAAACAACATTTTATATAAACAGATTACTTGCTGGGGCTCTGATGTTAACATTTCTCACTCCCACCTTTGGCAAAAAATGGGTAGGGTGAATAAGGAGCTCTCAGGGTACTGGGGGTAAAGCAAGCCTTTCTATCCCAGGTTGGCTAGTTGGGGACAATCACTGTTTGGGATGATCAGTGTGTCCATATTGGTCAGTGTGTCCAGTGATACGTCCAGAGTTGTTACGTTCTAGGTTAGTACTGAATCCGAGTTGATTTTATGCCATGTTGTCTGGCTCATGTGGTTTGTTTATTGAGTTCCTTCAAGTTTTTCAGCTGCTTCTCTACATTTCTCCTGTATTTGGATAATAATCAGCTGTTTGGATTGGGAATGTGCCCAAGGCCAGCCCTTGCTGAGGCAGGGGTAAAGATTTCCACAATCTTCTGCTAGGATTGGATTCCCACTGGCCCAGCAATGTCTCTACCCTGAGGAAGGAGTGGACGACTCTCTCACTTTCTTTTTGGCCTTTTAAGGCCTTTGCAGAGTTAGGATTGTTATGAAGCTAGGGAGCTTCACAGAGAGCTAATCCTGCTCACAAGTTTTTGGCATACTCTGTGGCAACTGATAGTCACTATTAACCTCTTTGAGTCTTATTTTTCTCATCTGTAAAACTACAGTAGTACTTCCTTGTAAGTTGTGAACATTAAATGAGCTCACGCATATAAAGTGCCAGCACAAAGTAAGCACTCAATAAATAGTAGCTATTACCTTCATATAAACATATATATTTTACTTTTAATTGACAATAATTGTATGTATTTATGGGATACAAGATAATTTTAATTATGTTTACGTTGTGAAATTATTAAATCAAGCTAATTAACAAATCCATCACCTCACATACTTAACCATTTTTTGTGGTGAAAACATTTAAAATCTATCATGTACATATATGTTTAACACAGGGGTATTTTTCTCAAGGTTCAGCTGGGCTTAGTTTTCATGGGAAAATTGGATTACAGTACTTATAAGTTTGGTTTTTTTTTTTTTTTTTTTTTTTTGGAGACAGAGTCTTGCTCTGTTGCCAGGCTAGAGTACAGTGGCATGATCTTGGCTCACTGCAACCTCCAACTCCTTGGTTCAAGCAATTCTCCTGCTTAAGCCTCCTGAGCAGCTGGGATTACAGGCATGTGCCACTATGCCCAGCTAATTTTTGTATTTTTAGTAAAGACAGGGTTCCACCATGTTGGCCAGGATGGTCTCAATCTCCTGACCCGTGATTCACCCACCTTGGCCTCCCAAAGTGCTGGGATTACAGGCGTGAGCCACCGCACCCAGCCCAGTACTTATAAGTTTAATGGATGTGAAATTGATTGAATTTTAAGGAATCATAGCAAACTATATTCAGTTGAACCTTGGGGAAATATACTTGTAGAAAGATACTCATTTATTTACAATGCATGTCTGCTACTCAAGGACTCTCATTTTATAAGCATACTAGTGGAGTTGAATTAGTAAGAAGCAGATTAGATCACTTGATACACATCACCTACATAATATTCTTTATATAGAGCTACCTAAAGAATACATATATATATACACATACACATATATACATACATATATATATACACACACATACATATATATATACACATACATACATATATATACACACATACATATATATATATATATACTTTTTTTTAAATACAAGGTCTCTTTCACCCAGGCTGGAGTGCAGTGGTGCACTCTGTAACCTTGAACTCTTGGGCTCAAGCAATCCTCCCTCCTCAGCTTCCCAAGTAGCTAGGACTACAAGCATGCATCACCACACCTGGCTAATTTTTTCAAAATTTTATTGTAGAGTTGGGGTCTCATTGTGTTGCCCAGACTAGTCTCTAACTCCTGGCCTCAAATGGTCCTCCCGCCTCAGCGTCTCAATGCACTAGGATTACAAGTGTGAGCCACTACACTCCAAAATGTTTCAATTAACACATTTATAAATTTTCTCATAGACTGCCAATTTAACTATCAGAGAGAAATTTAGTTTGCCTTATTTCCAAGTTCTCAGTGGGTTGTTTTGGAGGAAAGGAACAAAAACTACTCAAACTAATCAGAAAAAAATGGGAAATTTATTAGAATGTAGGGATCTCTCATAACTCAAGAGCATTAACCCTTAAGAGTTCAAGGTTTAAAAAAAAAAAGTAAAAAAGAACTCAAGCCCAGGAGGAATATATGCTGCCAGGCTTCTGAGAAACTGGAAAGGAGTCAGAATTCAAATGGTTTATTTATCTTTGACTATCTCCTTAGTATCTCAATTTTTTTTTTTTTCTTGAGACAGAGTCTCACTCTGTCACCAGGCTAGAGTGTCCTGGCACAATCTTGGCTCACTGCAACCTCCACCACCCAGATTCAAGCGATTCTTGTCTCAGCATCCCCAGTAGCTGAGACTATAGGCGTGTGCCACCATGCCCAGCTAATTTTTGTTTTTTTAGTAGAGATTAGGTTTCACCATGTTGGCCAGGATGGTCTTGATCTCTTGATCCGCCTGCCTCAGCCTCCCAAAGTGCTCGGATTATAGGCGTGAGCCACTGTGCCCAGCCAGTTTCTCAATTTGTTAATCTTTCAGCAGATGTGTTTTCTCTAATTTGACATTCACACACACCTATCTGTGTACTTTGCCCCATAAATTCCAGAGGTCAGACTTCAATATAAAACCCAAGTCCAATTTTCCAGGCGCAGGAATATGATTGGCTGATTTTGGGCCAGGTGAACACTGCTGGTACAACTGGTGGCCAGAAAAGTAAAAGTCATGTGACTACAGTCAGCTAGGAGGAGGGTTGTAGGTTTGCAGATGCTCTATGGGTGTGTGAAGAACCGGAGGCAAAGATGGGTAACTTTGATATGGAAGAAAGTTCACTATTATCCCAGGTACTATCTATAATCACTGAGTTAGGTTGTTTCTAAATCCAGAAAGCTGCCTGAGTCTGTTCTGTCATTCCTCTAATTCAGGGGACCGCAACGCCCAGGCCACACACCTGTGGCCTGTTAGGAACTGGGCTGCACAGCAGGAGGCGAGCAGCGGGCAAGCAAACATTACTACCTGAGCTCTGCCTCCTGTTAGATCAGGATGGCATTAAATTCTCACAGGAGCTCAAACCCTATTTTGAACTGCACCTGCGAGGAATCTAGATTGCATGCTCCTTATGGAATCTAACTGATGATCTTGCAGTGCAGCAGTTTCATCCCGTTACCATCCTCTGCCCCACAAGCCACTCCCCGAACCCTGTGGAAAATTGTCTTTCACAAAACCAGTCCCTGGTGCCAAAAGGTAGAATTGGAATCTAATTCAAATCTCTTGCCTGAAATATTGCAAGAGCTTCCTTTTCGCTGTCTTCACTTTCACTCTCCTGAAATCTATCCTTCAATGCCACAAGGTATTAGTGTGAGGATTAACTAAAAACTTTGTCAACTTTAAAGCACGCCACAAATATGAAGTAGTAATAAGGTCGTTGCAATGGCTCACACCTGCAATCCCAACACTTTGGGAGGTTCAGGTGGGAGGATCACTGGAGGCCAGCAGTTCAAGGTCAACTTGGACAACAGGGCGAGATGCTGTCTCATTTAAAAAAAAAAAAAAAAAAAAAGCCCAGGTGAGGTGGCTCCTAAAGTGCTGGGATTCCTGGCGTGAGCCTCCGCGCCCGGCCCTACTCAGCTTTTAAAACCGAAATCAAGAGTCAAAACTTTTTGGTAAACCACGATACTGTTTAGGTTTCAATGCCTTCTTCCTCTGAAGTCCTGCAAATCTCCAGTAAAGCACCACAAATTGACGAATATTCCAGCCATTTCTCTCTCCCGTCCGCTAGCTCCGTTTCCCAATTACAACCATCTTCTTGAGCTTCCTCAGCTCCTCCACCTTCATGAGGCCTGGAAAGCACCCGGCTCCAGGAATGTGAGTCGGAGGCTCAGAGCGACCCTAAGTGCCAAAAGCTGACGTTCAGACACTGCCGAAAACAAACCACAAACGAGCTAAGGATCCGGGAGGAAGGAAGGTAGGTAGTCGCGGGCCCGCCGGAGGTGCATGCCGGGAGATGCAGTCCCAAGCCGACGCATTACCTCTTGGGAATTGTAGTCTTTGATCTGGAAAACTAAAACGGTTTCCGTAGACACCTGAGAGAAATAATAATAATAATAAAGTAAAAAGATAAAACGGCAACTCGGATAAATCTTCCTCCTCCACCCCCAAGCCCCCACCCCACCAGCGAGGGACTGGGGTAGGAGTAGGGGCGTTGTTGTGGTTGGCCTCGAACTCCTAGGCTCAGGTGGTTCTCTCGCCCCCACGTCCCGAGTAGCTGGGACTACAGGCGTGAGCCATCGCGCCCGGCATAAAGTTTGAATTAGTCCTCATGCGAAAAGGGAAGAGGGCAGTCCGTAACCTCATGCAGATTCACGCTCTCGCGCCCTGGGGCGCAGGGCGGAAGCGGTGAGAAGGCGGATCCAGGAGGCGGGGAGACGTTACGCCGACGCGGGCGTGACCCCTGGCCGAGAAGCTTTGGCGGGAATTCTGAAAGCAGCCGGCGGAGGGCAGGCAGCGGCCAGAGACCGATCCCTAACGAGAGCGCGGCACTTGCCGAGGCGCGCAGCTGGGAGCTGAAACTCGCGTGGGTTGTGCGCAGAAGGCTGGGGCAAGCGAGTAGAGAAGTGGGGCGCAACCCAGGGGCGTTGGGGTCCGCGCGGGTGTCGCGCGTGCTAGGCCCACGGGCTGAAGTTGGAGCGCGCGGCCCGCTGGAGCGAGCAGTGCTGCGGGCCGAGGTGAGTGTGTGAGCCGCAGGCCGGGGCCTCCACAGCCGCGGCTCGTAATCGCCCACCTGGGTGCCAGCCGGCTCGTTGCTCAGCGGCGGCTGGTGGGGCCTTCGGGCGCAGTGTGAAAGCTGGACGTGGCAGGGCGTGTCGGTGCCCGACCGACCCTCAGCTGCTGGGGTGAAAACACAGTGGACCCCAGTCTTTACAGCTATAGGGGAGAAACAGTAGAACCGTCATTGCCAACACCCATTTTATGGGCTTGATGGAAGAGTCCGAGATCAGAGCCGTGTAACCACAGCTGTTTAATATCACCGCCAGGGCTTCTGGATTCCTGGTCTTTCCATTACAGCACGGTGTAATGGAAAGTTGGATGTTGCTTAGAAAGTACCCAACCTACAATTGCCAAAAAAAAAAAAAAAAAGTCGTCATTTGATGCGGAAAACCATTTATGAGACACCTAGAGAATGTTCTGAAGTGAGGTTTGGGTTTGTTTGTTTGTTTGTTTGTTTGTTTTTTGAGATGGTGTCTCCCTCTGTCGTCCAGGCTGGAAGTGCAGTGGCCCGATCTCGGCTTACTGCAACCTCCCCCTCCCGGGTTCAAGCGCTTCTCCTGCCTCAGCCTCCCGAGGAGCTGGGATTACAGGCGCACGCCACCACGCCCGGCTAATTATTTGTATTTTTAGTAAAGACAGGGGTTCTATTGACCACGTTGGTCAAGTTGGTCTCGAACTCCTGACCTCAGATTATCCATCCGCCTCAGCCTCCCAAAGTGCTGGGATTACATTGTGAGGCACTGCATACTGGTTTCTAATGCGATTATGTCGCTTGTTTTTGAATTCTATACAAAGATATATCAGGAGTGTTGTTTCAGATGGTTGCCAATGCGATTTTTTTCAGTCATTAAATTTTAACTCTTCTGCTGGGGACACAGTAATGTCTCCTTTATGATTTTGATTTTCATGATTACTAATGAGGTTGGGCATTTCTTCATGTGTTTTTGGCCGTTTGGATATCTTCTGTGATGTGCTTGTTAAAATCTCCTGCCTCATTTTCTGTTGAATTGTCTTTTACTGATTTGAAGTTCTTTATATTGTGGTTATCAGGCCTCAGTTATGTTTGTGCTAAATGTTTTCTCCTCTACTGTAGTTTGACTTATCATTCTCTTAGTAGTGTCCTTTGATGAATAGAAGTGCTGAATTTGAATGTAGTTCAGGCCAGGCGCCATGGCTCATGCCTGTAATCCCAGCACTTTGGGAGGCTGAGGCGGGTGGATGATGAGGTCAGGAATTCAAGACCAAGAACCCCAGAGGTGGAGGTTGCAGTGAGCCGAGATCGAGCAACTGCACTCCAGCCTGGGCAATAGAGCCAGACTCTGTCTCAAAAAATAAATGAATAAAATGAAAAATAAATGTAGTTCAGTTTTCAGCCTTTTCCTCTTTGGCTAGTGTATTATATATCCAACTTCATGAAATCTTTTTCTGTCCCAAGGTTGTGAAAATATTATCCTATACTCTGAAAACTTTATCTCTTACATTTAGATTGGGTGGAATCTATTAATAAATTGGAAATTGATTTTTGTCTGTGGTATGAGAGGGGGATAAAGTTCATTTTTCTCTCTAAGGCTATTCAATCAACCCGGCACTACTTATTGAACAAAACCGTCCTTTCCCCATTATTCTGCAGTACTGTATTGTTCATAAGTTATGAAGGGAAATATTTAAATTGCACTGACGTGATTCTTGGTTGGGTGCAGTAGTGGCTCATGCCTGTAATCCCAGCACTTTGGGAGGCCGAGGTGGGTGGGTCACCTGAGGTCAGGAGTTCGAGACCAGCCTAGCCAACATAGTGAAACCCCATCTCTATTAAAAATACAAAAATTAGCCGGGTATGGTGGCGGGCACCTGTAATCCTAGCTACTTGGGAGGCTGAAGCAGGAGAATAGCTTGAACCCAGGAGGTGGAGGTTGCAGTGAGCCAAGATAGCGCCATTGCACTCCAGCCTGAGTAACAAGAGGGAAATTCAATGTCTAAATAAATAAATGAATAAATAGCATTGAAGTGATTCTTTGTGTTTTTTTTTTTGTTTTTTTTTTTTAAAGATGAGGTTTCACCATGATGGCCAGGCTGGTCTTGAACTGCTGACCTCAGGTGATCCACCCACCTCGGCCTCCCAAAGTGTTAGGATTACAGGCGTGAGCCACCGTGCCCGGCCTCTTTTCTTTCTTTCTTTCTTTCTTTTTTTTTTTTTTTTTGAGTCAAAGTCTTGCTCTGTTGCCCGGGCTGGAGTGCAGCAGCATGATCTCAGCTCACTGCAACCTCCACCTCCCGGGCTCAAGCAATTCTCCTGCCTCAGCCTCCCAAGTAGCTGGGACTACAGGCGTGTGCCACCAAGCTCAGCTAATTTTTTTAATTTTTAGTGGAAATCCGCCTATATCGGCCTCCCAAAATGCTGGGATTACAGGTATGAGCCACAGCACCAGCCAAGGTGATATTTCAATACATACGTACATTGTATAATGAATGATCATTTCAGTTCAAACACTTGTCATTTCTCTTTGCGGTGAGAACATTCAAAATACTTTTTCTGGCTATTTTCAAGTATACATTACATTAGTGTGCATTGTAGTCACCCAGCTGTGAAATAGAACACTAGAACTTATTCCTCTTGTCTAACTGAAACTTTGTGCCTGTAGACCAACCTGTCTCCTTCCCACTGCCCCTCTAACAGCTGTGTTCTCCTCAGTCTCTGGTTACCAGTCTTCTATTTGCTCCTTGTATGAGGTCAACTTTTTTTTTTTAAGACACAGTCTTGCTCTATTGCCAGGCTGGAGTGCAGTGGCATCATCTCAGCTCACTGCAATCTGCGCCTCCCAGGTTGAAGCCATTCTCCTGCTTCAGCCTCCTGAGTAGCTGGGATTACAGGCTCACACCACTACTCCCAGCTAATTTTTGTATTTTTAGTAGAGACAGGGTTTCACCATGTTGGCTAGGATGGTCTCAATCTCCTGACCTTGTGATCTGCCTGCCTCGGCCTCCCAAAGTGCTGTGATTACAGGCATAAGCCACCGCGCCCGGCCAAGATCAACTTTTTTAGATTCTGCATATGAGTGAGATCATGCAGTATTTGTCTGCAAACACATTTATAATGTATAATGGGATATACAAAAATAAGTAAGACTTGGCCTCCACTCTCAAAGACTATAAAGCAGGAGAACAGGGAGGCATAATAAGAGAATGGCCTTGGCTCTTCCTAAAGTCTTTCCGATACAACTAGCTAGGTAGAAAATGGAGAGATAGATGCACCTTATTTCTCTAGTGTTTATACTGGTAAGCATTTGTATTTTTCAGTAATGGCAATGCAGATGCAGCTTGAAGCAAATGCAGATACTTCAGTGGAAGAAGAAAGCTTTGGCCCACAACCCGTTTCACGGTTAGAGGTATGTGCTTAGTTGCTAATTTTGGAGTTATATACTAGATTCTTCTACCTAGAGGAAAGTAGGTAGAAGAATCTTTACATAAACCATAGGTTTACTACCAAGATCAAGACCCAGATTAGACTTTTCAGAAACATTGTCAAGAATCTTGTGGAAAAGCTGAAGATTGTTGCTAAATATGTCTGACAGGGCGTCTTCCTTTGTTAACAATTCTCTTCCTACTTTAACATTTTTATTTTTGAGAGCTGGACTGTCAGCAGCTAAGGCCTAGGATCCCATGGTGGAATCTCTGTGCTGTTTTTCGGTTTGTTTTTAAGAAATTAGTCTTACTGTGTTGGCCAGGTTGGTCTTGAACTCCTGGCCTCAAGCAATCCGCCTGCCTCAGCCTCCCAAAGTGCTGGGATTACAGGCATGAGCCATCATGCCTGGCCAAAGCATCCTGTGCTATTTGCACTAAGTATGAAAGTGCTGTGCTCACTTTGGCAGCACATATACTAAAACTGGAACCATACAGAGAAGACTAGCATGGTCCCTGCGCAAGGATGACATACAAATTCGTGAAACGTTCAGTATTTTAAAAAAAAAGTGCTGTTCTGGGAATTACAGTGGCCTGGACCAGTTGTGCAAGGAAGAGAGGGGAGCACCTTCTCTCCATTGATCTAGATTGTGCTGTGAGCTGTCATTGGCAGGGAGAAGGGTATGGGGTTGTTATAGTATAAGAGACAAGCTCCAATTCAGGATTCCACACAAGAACATTAAGCACCAGAGCTGAGGCCTTACACTATTTCTACCCATTATATAGAGAATGCCCTGTGAGTGCAGCTGATTCGGGCTGAGATAAGTAGGGGGGAAAGCAGCGAAAGACTTGTCTTCTTTTTGCATATTTCCCATCTCCAACTAATCTTCAAGACTCTAGAAGTTAGGAGTGCAAAAGGCTTATTTAAAAAAAAAATTCAAGAAGTTCCTTAAATGGATTTGTGATAAACATTTGAAAGTTCAGAGTCATAACTTCTGGTGCCATGAACATCCTTATACTAACACATGCATATTGCTTATTGCCTAAATATTAATAGCCGACATGGCTTCTTTTGGCAAACTTTCCTCTTGTAAATTCTCCCAAACCCCAAATACATCCACATTTCCCTACTAACTCATGTTCTCTCAGAAGTCATGGTTTTGGTGGCTTATGAAGCCAAAGCTGACTTAAATATAGGAAGAAAGAGTTATCTTTGGGTGGTTTGTTTTGAGAAGTGGTATAAAAGTCTCTGACAAAAAGTAGTTTTCCTCACTCTTAATGTCAGTTGTTAGAGCAGAGCTTTCAGTCATTGTTCAAGAAAAAGGGTATTGATAGGCCAAGATAGTGCTCCTTTCTGAGCAGCCTTATCTGTTTACCCTACCATAGTGTAAAAATATCATTTTCTATGTGTGTGTGATATAGAAAGTGTTGAGCAACACTGTCTTAAAATGGTCTTTTAGGGCCCAAGGTCTCAGGGGTCATTTAGGGTCACAAAAAATGGTTGGGAGTGGCCGGGCATGGTGGCTCATGCCTGTAATCCCAGCACTTTTGGAGGCTAAGGAGGGCGGATCACTTGAGGTCAGGAGTTTGAGACCAGCCTTAGCCAATATGGTGAAACCCCATCTCTACAAAAAATATTTTTAAAAAATTAATATCGATTTTATGCCAGACAACATGGCATAAAATCAACTCGGATTCAGTACTAACCTAGAACGTGACAACTCTGGACGTATCACTGGACACACTGACCAATATGGACACACTGATCATCCCAAACAGTGATTGTCCCCAACTAGCCAACCTGGGATAGAAAGGCTTGCTTTACCCCCAGTACCCTGGGAGCTCCTTATTCACTCTACCCATTTTTTGCACCTGTAATCCAGCTACTCGGGAGGCTGAGGCAGGAAAATCACTTGAACCCAGGAGGCAGAGGTTGTGGTGAGCCAAGATAGTGCCACTGCACTTCAGCCTGGGTGACGGAGTGAGAGACTGTCTCAAAAAAAGAAGAAAAAATGTTGAGAGTTACTTTTTAATTCAAATTGCTAATAAGAATTCTTTTTAATATACATGGCATAGTGCTAGTTTAAAATTATTGATTTTGATGATGAAGAAGTTGTTAATTTGTTATTGAGTACCTCATACATAGGGCTCATTTTTCAGCTTTTCATATAATACAGTAGGCTGTCTATATACTTGGATTCTGCATCAGGAAAGTCAACAAACTACATATCAAAAATTCAACTACATATCAAAAAAAAGTATACAGGAGGATGTCCATAGGTTATGTGCGGATAATATGCCATTTTATATAAGGTACGTGAGCATTCTTGGATTTTATTATCTGCTGGGGGTTCTGAAAGCAACTTCCCATCTCCCCACCCCAGGATTTAGGGACAGTTGTATTATAAGTCTTCAAGCACCTCTGTGAAGTATGTAGGACACATATCATCTACGTTAGATTAAAGAACTAAAGCTTACATTTATTTATGGTTTTCTTTATTTGCAGCAGTGTGGCATAAATGCCAATGATGTGAAAAAATTGGAAGAAGCTGGATTCCATACTGTGGAGGCTGTTGCCTATGCACCAAAGAAGGAGCTAATAAATATTAAGGGAATTAGTGAAGCCAAAGCTGATAAAATTCTGGTAAGTACTGCTCATTTGACCTAGGGAGGCATTAGTGGGAATAGTACAAAAGGGAATGTAGTGAAAGACTTCTTCCTTTCATCTCTCATTCTTCTGTCATCTTGTTTTCCTTTCTAGGGGTGACTGTTACCTCTGTTTCTTTTTTTGTTCTGGAGACATGTTCTCGCTCTGTCTTCTAGGTTGGAGTGCAGTGGTGCCATCTCAGCTCACTGCATCCTTCGCCTCCCAAGCTCAAGTGATCCTTTCACCTCAGCCTCCCAAGTAGCTGGGACTACGGGCACATGCCATCATGCTGGGCTAGTCTTGAACTCCTGAGCTCAGGCAATTCACCTGTCTCAGCCTCCCAAAGTGCTGGGATTACAGGTGTGAGCCACTGCGCCTGGCCTATTTATTTTTGTAGCTTCATATAGTTCTTTAATATCCATAATTCACATGGTTATATTTTGTTTTATGAACTTAATCCTTCAGTATTTATATAGTTATACAGTTTTACTACCTTTGCCCTTGAAGTTTTGTATAATATAAAGCAAATATTTATTTATACAATTGTATTTTTAAATATCAATTACTATTAGCATTAGAGAAATTTATTGGATTACTCAAATAAATGAATATTTGTTGAAGTGGTTGGTTAATTGGAAATAAGAGTTCTGAGTTCCTAACAGTACTTTCATCAAACGATTGTGATATTGATGGCCGCGTGTGGTGACTCATGTCTGTAATCCCAGTACTTTGGAAGGCCGAGGCGGGTGGATCACAAGGTCAGGAGTTCAAGACCAGCCTAGCCAAGATGGTGAAACCCCCGTCTCTACTAAAAATACCAAAGAGAGAAAAAAAAAAGATTGTGATATTGACTAAGCCAGTAGTGGTCCCTAAAGTCTTTCTGTTGTCACTTTTTGGGCATCAGTTTTTGTTAATGAACAAATGCTGACAGGATCTTTACTTTTGCCTTGTGAGATCTTGGGTTCAGAAATCAAGTCAGTTCTAGGCTTCTATGAACGCAAAAATACAAACCTAGAATACATGGTTTGAGATGCAAAATGATAAAGACATATATGTCTTTAGATATTTTATGTTCTTAGTTTCTGGTCAGTAAAGATTATGATTATATTGTTTGTTTTCCTTTTTTAAAAAATTTATTTTTTTGAGACAGTTTCGCTCTTGTTGCCTAGGCTGGAGTGCAGTGGTGCCATCTCACCTCACTGCAACCTCCACCTCCGGGTTCAAGTGATTCTCCTGCCTCAGCCTCCCCAATAGCTGGGATTACAGGCATGCACCACCACACCCAGCTAATTTTTGTTTTTTTTAGTAGAGGTGGGGTTTCTCCATGTTGGTCAGGCTGGTCTCAAACTCCCGACCTTGGGTGATCTGTTTGCCTCAGCCTTCCAGAGTGCTGGGATTACAGGAGTGAGCCACCGCACCTGGCTTTTTTTTTTTTTTTGATGCAGAGTCTCGCTCTGTCACCTAGGCTGGAATGCAATGGTGCCATCTCTGCTCAGCTCACTGCAACCTCTGCCTCCTGGGTTCAGGTGATTGTCCTGCTTCGGCCTCCCAAGTAGCTGGGATTACAGGTGCCTACCACCACACCTGGCTAATTTTTGTATTTTTATTAGAGACGGGGTTTCACCATGTTCCCCAGACTGGTCTCAAACTCCTGGCCTCAAGCAGTCCACCCGCCTCAGCCTCTCAAAGTGCTGAGATTATGGGTGCCAACCACTGTGCCCACCTTTTTTAAAAAAAATGAGAGAGAGACAGTCTGACCCTTTGCCCAGGCTGGAGTGCAATAGCATGATCATAGCTCATTGTAGCTTCAAACTGCAAAGCTCAAGGATTCCTCAGCCTCCTGAGTAGTTTGGATGACAAGCACTAGCCTGACCATTTCTACCACTTTCTTCTTAACTGTTACATTCTCCTTCTGTTTTTTGCCAAAAGAAGTAGTCTGTATTCCCTGAGCTCCCATGCATATTTTGTTAGTACTTCTTATATTACCCATCACATCTACTTGTACTGTAGTTATTTTGTGTAGTTTATCTTCCTGATTAAATTGTAAGCTCTGTGGAGGTCAGAATCAGCTCATCTTTTTCTCCATATCCTTCAGAGTCCCTAGGACTATGTTTCATACAGAGTAAGTGTCTAGTACATGTTTTTTGCACTGAATTGACAGTGAGTATATGAATTGGCCAGGCTGGTCTCAAAACCCTGGCCTCAGGTAGTGCGCCCACCTTGGCCTCCCAAAGTGCTGGAATTACAGGCGTTAGTCACTGCACCTGGCCCTGCAATGAATTTTTAAATGAAATATTAAGTATATAGAAAAGTTTAGAGAATAAACTTGCGTTGGCTATTTGTTGATTTTTTTTTCTTCATGGACAAATTTAAAATCATAAAAGTTTAATCTTTTTACTTTCTATGGGTCTATTTAGATTTTCTTCTTGAGTGAGTTTTGGTAGTTTATCTTTCTACGAATTTGCTTATTTCATCTAAGTTATCTAACTTGTCGAGATCAAAGGGTTTCTTTGTACTACTTCTTATTTCCATAAGGTCAGTAGTAGTGTCCCTTCTTTCATTCTTGATTTTAGTAGTTTGAGTCTTCTCTCTTTTCTTGGCCAGTGCAGCTGAAAGCTTGTCAATTTTGTTGATATTTTCGAAGAACCAGCTTTTGGATTCATTGATTTTTTTTTTTTTTTTTGGGAGACAGAGTCTTGCTCCATCACCAGGTGCCAGGCTGGAGTGCAGTGGCACAATCTCGGCTCACTGCAACCTCCACCTCCCAGATTCAAGCAATTCTCCTGCCTCAGCCTCCCGAGTAGCTGAGACTGCAGGCATGGGCTACCACGCCCAGCTAATTTTTGTATTTTAGTAGAGACGGGGTTTCACCATGTTGGCCAGGATGGTCTCAATCTCTTGGCCTTGTGATCCACCTGCCTCAGTCTCCCAAAGTGCTGAGATTACAGGCATGAGCCACCATGCCTGGCCGGGTTCATTGATTTTTCTGTATTCTCTCCTCTACTCAGTAGTTCCTACCCTAACCTGTATTATTTCTATCCTTCTGCTTGCTTTGTTTTGTTTGTTCTTCTTTGGAAGGTTAGGTTATGATTTATCTTTTTTTTTTTTTAGAGACAGAGTTTTGTTGTGTCATCTACGTTGGAGTGTAGTGGTGTGATTATAGCTCACCACAGCCTCCCAACTCCTAGCTCAAACAAACCTTCCACCAGCCTCTCAAGTAGCTAGGATGACAGGCACCCAACACCATGCCCTTCTAATTTTAAAACATTTTTTAGAGACAGGGTTCCGCTTTGTTGCTCAGGCTGTCTCAAACTTGTGGCTTCCAGCAATCCTGCCACATTGGCCTCCCAAAGTGCTGGGATTACAGGCGTGAGCTACCGCATCCAGCTTTCTTTTCTAATATAGCTATGAATTTCTCTTTAAGCACTGCTTTTGTTGGATCCCACAAGTTTCGATATATCTTCATTTTTATTTATTCATTGCAAAAGTATTTTCTGATTTCCCCTGTCATCTGTTTGACTTCTTGATTATTTAGGCGTGTATTGCTTTATTTTTGCATATTTGTGAATGCATTTATTTTTCAATTTTGGAATCAACCTATAGTGCTATTATAGAACACTTATCTGTAATTACAAAATAGGATGTGAATGTTCTCAACCAGACAATGTGGAAAAAAAAGGTACAGCTGATTGAGGTGGGGAAGTAGCCATGAAGAGAGAAAAGATGGAAGGGCAAATGTCCTCATTTTACAAAGTAGGAAGTTAAGAGGGAGTCTGTGGTTGATGGAGCAGGAAATGAATGTGTACTATATTGTTATTTTTGTTATAAATTGGACAAAACACATATATATGGATCTGTAATGGTTTTTTAAACTATATTAATATATAACCTTGAATTGGCAATTAAAAAATTGATCTTCATGGAGTCTGTGAATTAGATTATCCTTTTTTTTTTTTTTTTTTTTTTTAAAGAGATGGGGTCTTGCTATGTTGCCTAGGCTGGAGTGCAGTGGCCATTCACAGGCGTGATCCCACTACTCATCAGCATGGGAGTTTTGACCTGCTCCGTTTCCGACCTGGGCCGGTTCACCCCTCCTTAGGCAACCTGGTGGTTCACTGCTCCCAGGAGGTCACCATATTGATGCTGAACTTAGTGCGGACACCTGATCGGCATAGCGCACTACAGCCCAGAACTCCTGGACTCAAGAGATCCTCCAGCCTCAGCCTCCCGAATAGCTGGGACTACAGGCACACGTCAACGCGCCCTGCTAGATTATCCTTTTTTATGACATTCTGAGTCTCTTTTTTTTTTTTTTTTTGAGACAGAATCTCGCTTTGTCGCTCAGGCTGGAGTGCAGTGGTGCTATCTTGGCTCACTTCAGTCTCCGCCTCCTGGGTTCAAGTGATTCCGGGGTTTCACCATCTTGGCCAGGCTGGTCTTGAACTCCTGACCTCGTGATTCACCCACTTCAGCCTCCCAAAGTTCTGGGATTACAGGTGTGAGCCACTGCGCCCAGCCTTTTTTTATGATTTTCTAAAGAGAGCTCGTCCTAATATTTTTATTAGATGTTTTCTCTTCCCATTGTATACCTGATTCTTGTTTTACTAATATTAGTTTATATAAATATCTATAGTGTGTGTGTGTATATATATATATGTATATATATATATATATATATATATATATATATTGCCCTCAAGATCACTCTGGTAAGGAATATTGTTTTGTTGATTTAACATTTCTTATTTTTCCCAGGCTGAAGCAGCCAAATTAGTTCCAATGGGTTTCACCACTGCAACCGAATTCCACCAAAGGCGGTCAGAGATCATACAGATTACTACTGGCTCTAAAGAGCTTGACAAACTACTTCAAGGTATAGTAATCGCTTGTCCTATGTTGTGAACCCTAGTTAGGAAAGCTTCCACGTTATAGACAAAAACTGAAATATTTGGGTAGCATTTACTTGTTAGGTATGATAAAGAGATAAAGGAAGGCCGGGCGAGGTGGCTGATGCCTATAATCCCAGCACTTTGAGAGGCTGATGTGGGCAGATCACCTGAGGTCTGGAGTTTGAGACCAGCCCGACCAACATGGAGAAACCCCACCTCTGCTAAAAATACAGAATTAGCCGGGCATTGTGGTGCATGCCACAGTGTAATCCCAGCTACTCGGGAGGCTAAGGCAGGAGAATCACTTGAACCCGGGAGGCGGAGGTTGCGGTGAGCCAAGATCATGCAGTTGCATTCCAGCATGGGCAATAAGAGTAAAACTCTGTCTCAAAAAAAAAAAAAAGAGAGAGAGAGATAAAGGAGGTATCCACATTGAAGAAGTAAGACTGCTGCAAAGTGGGACCTTATTTATGAAGTACTAAAATGATATGCAAATTAAATAATTTAGTCTCCATTTAATGTTGCATTAAGAGAGTAAGCTCCCTTTGCTTAAGGAGCTAACCATAATTATAACCTACTCTACCACGAGGTTGAAAACCTTATCAATGATTAAAACATTTCATGTTTGAATACTACTCATTGTGTAGTACATGCTAATCTTCAGGAGTTTAAGGAAAACTATAAAGCTTTTGTTTGATGTTATTTTTTTAAAAATTTATTTATTTTTTTGTAGGGGGACAGGGTCTTACTCTGACACCAAGGCTGGGATACAGCAGCATGGTCTCAGCTCATAGCAACCTCAGCTTCCTGGACTCAAGTGATCCTCTAGCCTCAGTCTCCCCAGGGCTAGGACTACAGTCATTTACAACCTGGCTAATTTTCTTCTTCTTTTTTTCTTTCTTTTTTGAGGTTGCCTAGGCTGGTCTCACTATGTTGCCCAGGCTGGTCTCAATCCTGAGCTCAAGCCGTCTTCCTGCCTCAGCCTCCCAAAGTGCTGGGATTACAGGCTTGAGCCACCTTACCCAGCCCAATGTCAGTTTTCTTTTCTTTTCTTTCTTTTTTTTTTTTTTTTGAGACGGAGTCTCGCTTGGTCACCATGCTGGAGTGCAGTGGCGCGATCTTGGCTCACTGCAACCTCTGACTCCCTGGTTCAAGTGATTCTCCTGCCTAAGCCTCCCAAGTAGCTGGGATTACAAGCGTGCATCACCACGCCCAGCTATTTTTTGTATTTTTCGTAGAGACGGGGTTTCACCATGTTGACCAGGATGGTCTCAAACTCTTGACCTTGTGATCTACCCGCCTCAGCCTCCCAAAGTGTGAGATTATAGGCGTGAGCCACCGTGCCCGGCCGCTATGTATTTTTTTTTTAATTTTTTTAATTTTTATTTTTTTGAGAAGGAGTCTCATTCTGTCACTCAGGCTGGAGTGCAGTGGTGACTTCTCGGCTCACTGCATCTTCCACCTCCCAGGTTCAAGTGTTTCTCCTGCCTCTCAGACTCCTGAGTAGCTGGGATTACAGGCGCCCATCACCACACCCAGCTAAGTTTTATATTTTTAGTAGAGATAAGGTTTTACCATGTCCAGGCTGGTCTGGAACTCCTGACCTCAGGTGATCTGTCTGCCTTAGCCTCCCAAAGTGCTGGGATTACAGGTGTGAACCACCATGTCTGGCCTTAATTGCAACTTTCTGTAAATCTATAATTGTTATTACTTTTGAGACAGAGTTTTAGTCTTATGTCCCAGGCTGGAGTGCAATGGCGTGATCTCAGCTCACCACAACCTCCACTTCCCAGGTTCAAGCAATTCTTCTGCCTCAGTCTCCCAAGTAGCTGGGATCACAGGCATGTGCCACCATGCCCGGCTAATTGTGTATTTTTAGTAGAGATGGGGTTTCTCCATGTTGGTCAGGTTTGTCTCGAACTTCCGACCTCAGGTGATCTGCCCACCTCGGCCTCCCAAAGTCCTGAGATTACAGGCGTGAGCCCCTGCGCACGGCCAATTTATCATTATTTTAAAATACTTTTTGTTTGTTTGTTTGTTTATCTGTTTTGAGACAGCATCTCACTCTGTCGCCCAGGCTGGAGTGTAGTGGCGCAATCTCAGCTCACTGCAACTTCTGCCTCCGAGGCTCAAGTCATCCTCCCACTTTAGCCTCCTGAGTAGCTGGGACTACAGGTACCCACCACCATGCCTGGCTAATTTTTATATTTTTGGTAGAGACAGGGCTTCACCATGTTGCCCAGGCTTGTTTCGAACTCCTGAATTAAGGCACTCCACCCACTTCAGCTTCCTAAAGTGCTGAGATTACAGGCATGAGCCACCATGGCTGGCCTCAAAATACATTTTTGAAAAATTACTGCTTATTGGAAATTAAAATTTTAATTTATGTAAACATCTTTCTGATGAGCTCCAAGAACATTTCTATGAATACAGTTTCTAAACATTTGTATTATGCTAAGAGGTATTTCTTACTGCTCTTTTAGGTGGAATTGAGACTGGATCTATCACAGAAATGTTTGGAGAATTCCGAACTGGGAAGACCCAGATCTGTCATACACTGGCTGTCACCTGCCAGGTGAGCTACTGGGGCTATAGCTAATCAAATGAGCCATCAATACTTGATTCCTGCTATTTGCAAGCATTAGTTAGGGGATGGCCATAAAAGGTACTTTCTCTGTCCTCAAGAATCTTATAGCTGTTAGTAGTTATAAGATAGACTCCTACTGCAGAATTCTTGCATGTCAAAACTTTTCCAGATCATTGATCTTCTTTCAGATGCATTTGATTTCAAATACTTTTCTACTGCTAGGCCTTTCCTGTCTTACTTGCCACCTTCTTTTTTTTTTTTTTCTTTTTTTTTTTTATGCATAGTCTCACTCTGTCACCCAGGCTGGAGTGCAGTGGCATGATTTCGGCTCGCTCCAACCTCCACCTCCCCGGTTCAAGTGATTTTCCTTCATCAGCCTCCCGAGTAGCTGGGATTACAGGTGCCCACCACCATGCCCAGCTAATATTTGTATTTTTAGTAGAGATGGGGTTTCATCATGTTAGGTAGGCTAGTTTCAAACTCCTGGCCTCAATTGAACTGCCTGCCTCGGCCTCTCAAAGTGCTGGGATTACAGATGTGAGCCACAGCCTCCATCTTCTTTATTAGTCTAGATTTTATGATTCATCATTAAAGTAATTCTCTTGCAGATAGCCTCAGTTTACATACCCACTTGAAGAGATCCCAACCTTAGATGAAATTCATCTGTCTTAGTATCTGTACTCAAATAGCTGATTATGCTGGAGAAAAATCATACCATAAAGCTGACTGACTTCACTTTAAATTCAAGATGACAGGCTGGGCGTGGTGGCTCATGCCTGTAATCCCAGCACTTTGGGAGGCAGAGGTGGGTGGATCACTTGAGATCAGGAGTTCGAGACCAGCCTGGCCAACATGGTGAAACCCTGTCTGTACTAAAAATACAAAAATTAGCCGGGTGTGCTGGCACGTGTCTGTAATCCCAGCTACTTGGGAGGCTGAGGCAAGAGAAATGCTTAAACTTGGGAGGTGGAGGTTGCAGTGAGGTGAGCTCGAGCTGTTGCACTCCAGCCTGGGCAAAGAGGTAAGACTCTGTTTAAAAAAAAAAATTCAAGATGACAAACTTTAGATTAACATTCAAGACTTCTTGGCAAGTCTACTTTCTCAATTTAAGTGTACTTTCCCACTTAGGCAGGTATTTCATACCTTGTTTTCTCTCTTTTCTTTTTCTTTTTTTTTTTTTGAGGAGGAGTTTCACTCTTATTAGCCAGGCTGGAGTGCAATGGCGCAATCTCGGCTCACCGCAACCTCCGCCTCCTGGGTTGAAGCAATTCTCTCTGCCTCAGCCTCCCGAGTAGCTGGGACTACAGACGTGCGCCACCATGCCCAGCTAATTTTTGTATTTTTAGTAGAGATGGGGTTTCATCATGTTGACCAGGATGGTCTCAATCTCTTAACCTCGTGATCTACCCGCCTTGGCCTCCCAGAATGCTGGGATTGTAGGCATGAGCCACTGCGCCCGGCTGATACCTTGTCTTCTCTTATCAGAACTTTATGCTCCTTTTCAACCCTCATTCTCAGCCAATAACCTAACTTGCTCTTGGCATTAAATCTAAATCCACCTACATTTGTGCCCATCTTTTCTTATCTTAGGTTACAATGGAGAAAGTGACCCTTTTCTTCTCAAAAGTCCATTCTGTGAATATGATTTCGTTACCATCTCCTGCTACCTTCTCAAGGACTCTACTCTTTCCATTTTCTATTGTACTTCTCTATGAAATTATCCTCATCAGTATACAAATATGCCTAGTGTCTCCTCCATTGGGAAAAAACTTTCCCTGGACACCTTCAGTTTCATTTTCCTTTACTTATGCTCCCATTCATGGGTAAATTTGGAAACAGACACAGTGGGCTAAATATTTGCCCAATACATTGTATTTAATTAACAAATAGTGGACTCAAACCAGACTTTAGAGATGATGCTCTTAAAACTTCATAAGAGACCAGGCATGGTAGTTCATGCCTATAATCCCAGGATTTTGGGAAGCCAGAGTGGGAGAATCGCTTGAGGCCAGGAGTTTGAGACCAGCCTGGGCAACATAGTGAGACCCCATTTCTATATTTTTAAAAAATGGAAAATATTAACCTGGCATGATGGTGTGCACCTGGGGTCCTAGCTACTGAAGACGCTGATGGGGGAGAATCTCTTGAACCCAGGAGGTCAGGGATCCCAGTGACTAGGATCATGCCATTGCATGTTTTCTGTTGTATTGCTAGTGCTTAAGACAGTGCTTGGCACTCAGTAAACAATAAAATTCTTGAATAAGTGGAGATAATAGATGTTCAGAAACATGCCTGCTATATAAAATTAATGTTATAGAGGAAATGGGTTAGCTGTTTAAGGAAGAGAAAGGGGTAACTTCACCTTAGAGTTATCGTGAAATACTTTATGGAGAAAAGATATTGGACCAGATTTCTGAAGAATGCTAAATTTGGGAAGGAAGGAAATTAAAAGCAATTAACTGTACAGAGTGGGATGGACAGAGGATGGGAAGGCATAAGTTATAAGGAAAAGACAATAAATAAGCAAGCTTGTTTAGCTGGTTCATGGTATGTGTAGAAAAGTTGTAGGAGATGACCTTTAAAAAGATGCATCATCAAGTCAGACATGACAGCCCACACCTGTAATCCCAGCACTTTGGGAGGCCAGGGTGGGGGGATTGCTTGAGTTCAGGAGTTCAAGACCAGCCTGGGCAACATGACAAAACTCCATCTCTACAAATAATATAAAAATTAACCAGATGTGGTGGCCTGTGCCTGTAGTGCCAGCTACTTGGGAAGTAGAAGTGGGTGGATTGCTTGAGCCCAGGAGGCCAAGGTTGCCATGAGCCAAGATTACACCACCGTTCTCCAGCCTGGGCAACAGAGCAAGACTCTGTCTCTGTCTCAAAAAAAAAAAAAAAAAAAAAATCAAGACCCTATTTCAGAAAGTTTTGAGTATGGGTAAGAAGTTTAAGCTTGATTTTGTGGTGAGTAAGTATTAACTGGTCAGGACTAAGATAGTGACACTAAAGAGATGTGGGGAAAAGATGTAAAGGGCAGTACTTAATGATTGACAATAAAAAATACACCTCAGCCCAACAATGTATTACAGTAATTTAGTAAACCTAAAAAGTGTTTGGGAGGGGAAGACAGTTTTGTTGGAAACATGAGTTCAGTTTGGCAGGTTTGAGGTGACAAACTCCAAGCGAAAGTATCTAGCAGTATTGAGAGATGTGGAACTAAGTCACACAGAGAAGTAACAATGGAATCTGGAAATGAAGATACATGACAAAGGGAGGGAGTAGGATATAGAAGAGAAAGTTAACAAACTTTCATCTTGTCTGCAACTTCAGAGATAGGAGGAGCCCTTTTTCCTTGTCTAAGTGGGTCCTAATGTTTTCTGGCTTTAAGGATGTGCTGCATGAGTCGCCAGTTCACAAAGTACCCTGGAACCTGGCCCATGCTTGTGGACCAACTCTTCTATTATAATGTTTTGAAGCTTTATCATAATTTGAGTTATTTTGAAGAACATGGCATTATTTTAATCTAGATAGATGAGATCCACTTCTACCATGAACACAACTTACTGTTGGAGTTCAAGAACAGGTGAAACAAAAAGCTGACTTATATTAGTATCATAGAAGAGGCTTCCTAGTGTTTTTCTATCCTCAGGACTCTCTTGAGTTTTTTTTGTTTTTTTTGTTGGGCGGAGTCTCTGTCACCCAGTCTGGAGTGCAATGGTGAGATCTCAGATCACAGCAACTTCTGCCTCCCAGGTTCAAGCAATTCTCCTGCCTCAGCCTCCTGAATACCTAGGATTATAGACTCCTGCCACCATGCCTAGCTAATTTTTGTATTTTTAGTAGACATGGGGTTTCGTCATATTGGCCAGGCTGGTCTCAAACTCCTGACCTCAGGTGATCCACCCGCCTCAGCCTCCTAAAGTCCTGGCATTATAGGCTTGAGCTACCATGCCTGGCCTGAGTTCTTATCCTCTCAGAAAAATAGTAGTTTTTGGAACTCAGTTATAGATTTAGACATCCAATGTAAATTATTTTCTTCTGTGTTTTTTCTTGTAAATCAAGTTAAGAACGATCTTTCATAATTTACTCTGAATTTTTTTTTTGGCTGTCTTGATTAAGTTATAATACTCTGAATTTGTTTATTTATTTATTGAGACGGAACTTCACTCTGCAACTCCACCTCCTTGGTTTAAGCAATTCTCCTGCCTCAGCCTTCCAAATAGCTGGGATTACAGGCGCCTGCCACCACATAAGGCTAATTTTCTTTGTATTTTTAGTATAGATGGGGTTTCACCATGTTTGCCAGGCTGGTTTCCAACTCCTGACCTCAACTGATCTGCCTGCCTTGGCCTCCCAAAGTGCTAGGATTACAGGTGTGAACTACCTCGCCTGGCCAGTTTACTCTGAATTTAAATTATACTTTATTAAAAATGTTTATTACATTGATGTAATGTTGTGTTATAGTTAAAGATGGTAAGTGTCATTAAAAATGTGGATTTTGAAGGCCGGGTATAGTGGCTCAAGTTTATAATCCCAGTACTTTGGGAGGCCAGGGTGGTCAGATCACTTGAGCCCAGGAGTTTGAAACCAGCCTGAGCAACATAGCAAACCTCATCTCTATAAATAATTTTTTAAAAATTAGCCAGGTGTGGTGGCTTGAGCCTGGGAGGTTGAGGCTGCAGTGAGCTGATTGTGCCATTATACTCTAGCCTAGGCAACAGAGCCAGACCCTATCCTAAAAAAATAGAAGAAAATTGTGGATTTTATTAGGGCCCTGTGTCCTGCATGGTAAACCATATGCAAGAAATGAGAAAATCAGCCTCATCTCATTAGTCTCTGCAGAGACTAATTTTTTTTATTTTTATTTTATTTTTTTTGATAGAGTCTCGATTTATCATATAGGCAAGAGTGCAGTGGTGTGATCTCGGCTCGCTGCAACCTCTTCCTCCTGGGTTCGAGCAATTCTCCTGTCTCAGCCTCCTGAGTAGCTGGGACTACAGGTGCATGCCACTATGCCCAGCTAATTTTTGTATTTTTAGTAGAGAGGGGATTTAACCATATTGATCACCCACCTTGGCCTCCCAAAGTGCTGGGATTACAGGAGTCAGTCACTGTGCCCGACTTCTTGTTGTCATTTTAATTGTTTCTTTCTTTGATTGCTTCGCTAATATTTTCTTTGCAGACCAAAATGTTACCAAATGTTTTATGAGACAGCCAAGTTAGCACTTCAGTATTGAGCAGACCTAATCCATTGTTAACTCTCCTCAGAAATAAATTCTTGTTTTGAGATGAGGTCTCACTATGTTGACCAGGCTGTTCTAGAACTCCTGAGCACAGGCAGTCCTCCCACCCAGCTTCTCACTTAGCTGGGATTACAGGCGCATGCCTCTGCACCCATCTCCTCATAATAATTAGAGTTTTTGGGGAGGGGTGTGAGAAGGTGCTTAGGAGACCTTTTATGATAATAAGGGAGAGACATTGGGAAGAGGAAGTTATAGAAGCTATAGCTATTGCCTGAGCTCCATTAGAAATTTGATAGCTAAAGGGAAATAGAGCTGTTTAAAATATCACTCTTACATAGGTCATTTAACATGATGTGTGACCTTTTTAAATAGAAATGTTTTCCCATGTTGTTTTGACAGGGACTGATGTAGAATGAATATTTAGACTACAGTACACAATATCCATAGTTGCTATGGCAACTCAGCATAGCATGCTGATGCTCCAAAGTTGTACAAATACAGTCCTAGCCGGAGAATGTTTATTAAGTAGTCAGATAACGTCTGTCAACAATAAACTAAAGCGAAATTCTCAAGTAAACATAGCCTGTCTGTTAAAATAACATTTGCAGATGGCTAAGCAACTATAGATCGTTAATTTTTTAAAGAAAAATGCTAATTAATAATAGAAAAGATTACATTTCATCAGCCTAAGAGCTAGAACCAGGGAAATAGAGAGGATGTTAGACTATCACTTAAATCTAAACATTTTCTACTCTCATTTGTTCAGATTTTCTCAATTTAATAAAGTAAAACCCTGCTATGTGTTAGATCGCTTTATAATAGAAAAGTTATGAAGTTGAGAGCTACAGTTAGGTTACAAAATGAATAGCCCATGCTTGTTCAAAGTACTACAGTAATTTTAGAATTCTGGGTTGGGCATGGTGGCTCACGCTTGTAAATCCAGAACTTTGAGAGGCTGAAGCTGGAGAATTGCTTGAACTCAGGAGTTCCAGATGAGACTGGGGAATATGGCGAGACCCCATCTCAATTTAAAAAAATACAAACAAAATTCTGAGAAGACAATTTATAATAAGTACCAATTTTAAAAACATATGCCCTTTGACAGAAAATTTGTCTTACAGAACATTTCACATATACGCAAAGATAAATGTACAAAGAATTTATACTAAAGCATCATTAAAATAGTAAAAGTTAGAAACAAATTGCATCACTATAAAATGGGAAGAAGTGTTAAATTATGGTCCTAAGCAGTTATTATGAACAGCTAACCTGGTGGTATCTGAGTCCAGTAACAGAAGATGGCTATGATGGCTCTGAGAGGGCAAGGTAGAAAGGGCTAAATAATCTGGAGAATAGAGCATGCAGTCCATCCCCGAGTTTACCCTGGGAGCTTGTCCACTATCCTGTTGTCAGTCTACCTACCTACGCCCAATCATCTGTAGCCTTTCTTTTGCCAAGGAAGTCTATTCAATTGGAAAATAATTCCCTGTCATGGTAGCACCTAATATTAGCCAGAGGTAGGAGAAAGGGGAAACTTCATTTATCTTATTTCCAGATGAATTAGCCCCCAGTGTTAATATTTCCTCCTTCCCAAGAAACTGAGGCAGCTTCTGCTCTTTGTCCTCTTGGCCACTGGTTCTGATTCTTTCTTTACTTCAAGAACCTCTTTTATCGTATATGTGTCCTTTGCTCCTTCCATGGATTCCCCTGATGTGAAATATTTTACCTGCCAAATAATAACATAATTTTTTTCTTACCAAATTAACAAAGCCTTCCGTAACTGTGTACACTAAAGTCAGTGCCCTAAAGGTTGAGGAAATCATGCCTTCAGAGTGTACCGTGCTAAACACTTTACATGAATTATTTTATTTAGGTTTTAAAACAATCCCATAAGGTCGGTTTGGTCAGTTTTATTTACATTTTACAGAAAAGGAAACAATATTCTCAGAGTCACATAGTAAGTAGAAGAACTACTTACATAAAAGAAGTATTTGAAAATGCATAGAAAATAACATAGGAGATTACTTCTGGGAGATGAAGAGTGGTGAAGAAGAGCTTTCAGGGGTTTTTTTTGTTTTTTTAAGAGACGGGGTCTCGCTGTGTTGCCCAGGCTGGAGTGCAGTGGCTATTCACAGGCACGATCCCACTACTGATCAGCACAGGAGTTTTGACCTGCTCCGTTTCCAACCTGGGCTGGTTCACCCCTCCTTAGGCAACCTGGTGGTCCCCTACTCCTAGGAGGTCACCATATAGATGCCAAACTTAGTGCAGACACCCAATCGGCATAGCACACTACAGCCCAGAACTCCTGGACTCAAGCGATCCTCCAGCCTCAGCCTCCCAAGTAGCTGGGACTGCAGGCACGCACCACCTTGCCCAGAATGCTTTCATTTTTTACTTTTTCTTTTTTTTTTTTTGAGTTAGTGTCTCATCTGTCGCCCAAGCTGGAGTGCAGTGGCGAGATCTTGGCTCAGTGCAACCTCCGCCTTCTGGGTTCAAGCAATTCCCCTGCCTCACCTTCCCGAGTATCTAGGTTTACAGTGCACACCACCACACCTGTCTAATTTTTGTATTTTTAGTAGAGACAGGGTTTCACCATGTTGGCCAGGCTGGTCTTGAACTCCAGACCTCAAGGGATCCGCTTGCCTTGGCCTCCCAAAGTGTTGGGATTACAGTTATGAGCCACCATGCCTGGCCCTCTACTTCTGTATTGTTTGGATTTTTAATATAAGCATATAGTTATTTTGTAATTTTGAAAAAAAAATATCAAAGATAAAGAAATTTGGTTCTCCTAGGCCTTTAATGTAAAATGTTCTAAGGGATTTTCCTCAGATTTTAAAGGTGAATTTTGACTCCAAAGTAGATTTCTAGAGTGGAAATTACCCTTTAGCATCATTCACTTAAAATTTGTAGAAAAATTCAAAGGTATCTGGTATGGGATGGGTAGCCTAAAGCAGAGGTTTCCTTGAGAGGCTCATGAGACAGTTTTCGTGGCATTTCATTTACTTCTCTTTTCTTTCCTTTTTAAAATTGTTTGTACTACTTATTTTTCCATTTTCTCCAATTGTTCACTTTCAACATATGTTATGTATTATTGGAGCAATCGTATTTTTCTTCTTTCTTGCTCACACTTTAAATTTGCTATGGATACTCCAAGGGCATTGACAAGGCCCTTTAGTACTCCTGAAGAATGATCTGCTCAATACAGTGAAGTATAAGTTTGACCTAGACATGCTAAAATTAACTGGGCTTTGGATCATGGCCCTTTATTGATTACAGCTAAGGTAAATGGTCTTCCAAATTTTTGTATTCTTGAATTCTCAGTCTTTTGTTGGTATGTAGTTATATAATTTTATTACCGGCCAGGTGTGGTGGCTTACTCCTGTAATCCCAGCACTTTGGGAGGCCAAGGCAGGTGGATCACCCTGGGGGTGAGGAGTTCAGGATCAGCCTAGCCAACTTGGTGAAACCCTGTCTGTACTAAAACTACAAAAATTAGCTGGGTGTAGTGGCACACGCCTTTAATCTCAGCTTTTCGGAGGCTGGGCCAGAAGAATTGCTTGAACCTGGGAGGCAGTTGCAGTTAACCATAGTGCCAGGGCACTCCAGTCTGGGCGACAGAGTGAGACTCCATCACAAGAAAAAGGAAGAAAATTTTATTACCTAGTTTGGGCTATACTTCTAAGCAGTTCAGTTCTGACAAGACTAACTGTATGTACTGAGACACAATCAGCTTTACATTTTTTTCTAGCTATATTTCTATTAATACCAGAAGAGCATGCCTCCTCCTTACTTACCACTGTCATTTTAATAATGCCTTGGAGGAATTATAAAGATGTCATGAGGAATTTGGTCAGCTATAACAGAAATAAAATGTTCATTTCCTCTGTTGTTTTTCTTCTCTATAGCTTCCCATTGACCGGGGTGGAGGTGAAGGAAAGGCCATGTACATTGACACCGAGGGTACCTTTAGGCCAGAACGGCTGCTAGCAGTGGCTGAGAGGTAGGTTACTGTTCAGATAAGAGAGAATATGGCTACACTTATCACTATAGTGATTGCCAGGGTTTGGCTGAAGAATGTCTTTTCTGTAACCCCACATCCCAAAGTTACATGTGTGGTTCAAAAGAATGACTTCCTTAGTAGAAAAAGGCATTGATTTCTTTTTGAGATGGAGTCTCCTTTTTGTCACCCAGGCTAGAGTTCAATGGTGTGATCTCAGTTCACTGCAACCTCCGCCTCCCGGGTTCAAGCAATTATCCCGCCTCAGCCTCCCTAGTAGCTGTGATTACAGGCGCCCGCCACAACACCCGGCTAATTTTTTTGTATTTTTAGTAGAGACAGGGTTTCACCATGTTGGCCAGTATGGTATTAAACTCCTGATCATAGGTGATCCAGCCTACTTGGCCTCCCAAAGTGCTGGGGTTATAGACGTGAGCCACTGTGACCAGCCAGAAAAAGGCATTCTTTAGTCAACAATGTATGAGATGCTGTCAGACTGGATTAAATAAAAAATCCAACTGTATGTTTTCTTTCAGAGAAACCGTTTAGAAAGTAAAAGAATATAAAAAGATACAACATGCAAATAGTAACCATAAGAGAGCCTGAGTGGCTATACTAATATCAGACAAAATACACTTTAAGACAAACACATTATATGCAAAGAGGAACATTTTATAATTAAAAGGTCAGTTTGTCAGGAAGTTATAACAGTAAATATATACACATGCCTAACAACAAAGGCCCAAAATACACGAAGCAAAAAGTGAATTAAAGGGGAAAATAGGCAACTCAACAGTAATAGTAGCGGATGAGTTTCTCATTTTCACTAATGGATAGAGCCTTAAATATCTCATTCTCAGTAATGAATGTCACATCTGTCAGAGGCCCTGCTAAAGGGCATCTGTGAAAAACCTACAGGTAGCATCATACTTAATAGTGAATATCTTTTTTTTTTTTTTGAGGCAAGGTCTTGTTCTCAGCTCACTGCAACTTCCACCTCTCGGATTCAAGTGACTCTCCTGCCTCAGCCTCCTGAGTAACTGGGACTACAGGTGTGGGACACCATGCCTGGCTCCTTTTTGTATTTTTAGTAGAGACGGGGTTTCTCCATGTTGGCCAGGCTGGTCTCAAACTCCTGACCTCAAGTGATCTGCCCACCTTGGCCTCCAAAAGTGCTGGAATTACAGGTGTGAGCCACTGTGCCCAGCCTTAATGGTGAAATTCTGAATGCTTTCTCCATAAAGTCACTAACAAGGCAAGGATGCCCACTTTCACTATTTACATTCAGCAATGTACTGAAAATCATGGACAGTGTAGTCAGGCAAGAAAATGAAATAAACGGCATCCAGATTGGAATGGAAGAAGGAAAACTATTTGCTGATTACATGGTGCTTTATATAGAAAATCCTAAGGAATCCACACACAAGAAAAACTAGAACTAAATAAACTAATTCAGCAAAGTTGCAGAATACAGTATTGAAATACAAAAATCCATTGTATTTCTATATGCTAGAAAATAACAATTCAAAAGTAAAACTTAAAAAACTTCATAGCATGAGAAAGAATAAAATACTTAGGAATAAATTTAACAAAAGAAATGTAAGATTTGCACAGCAAAACTGTTAAAACATTGCTGAGAAAAATTGAAGATTTACATAAAGAGAGACATTCCACATCATGGATTGCAAGACTCAATATTAAAATGGCATTCTTTGCCAGGCGCAGTGGCTCACACCTGTAATCCCAACACTTTGGGAGGCCAAGGTGGGCAGATTACCTGAGGTCAGGAGTTAGAGACCAGCCTGGCCAGCATGATGAAACCCTGTCTCTACTAAAAAAACAAAAATTAGCTGGGTCTGGTGGCACACTGCCTGTAGTCCAGGCTACTTGGGAGGGTAAGACAGGAGAATCATTTGAACCTGGAAGGCAGGGTTTGCAGTGAACTGAGATCGCGCCACTGCACTCTAGCCTGGGCAACAGAGTGAGACTCTCTCCAAAAAAGGCAGTTTTCCTCAAATTGATCTATGGATTCAACACAATCCTTATCAAAATTCCAGCAAGGTTTTTTTTTTTTTTTGGCAGAAATTCACAAACTAATTATAACATTTATGGAACATGACATAGGGAAATGTAAAGGACCTAGAATAGCCCAAGCAGTCTGGAAAAAAAAGAAAATTTGAGGTCTTAGACTTTTCAGTTTAAAAATTTATTATGAAGCTATAGTAACCAAGACAATATGGTGATGGCATAAGGATAAACATGGAGAGTTCAGAAATGAAACCTGTGTGGTCACTTGATTTTTGACAAAGGTAACAAGGCAATTTTTTTAATTTAAAATTTTTTACAAATACAGCTGGTCTCACTGTCTTGCCCAGGCTGGTCTTGAACTCCTGGCCTCAGGTGATCATCCCACCTCAGCCTCCCAAAGTGTTAGGATTACAGATGTAAGCCACCAAGCCTGGCTGACAAGGCAATTTAATGAGGGAAAGAATGGTCTTTTCAATAAATCGTGCTGATGTAGTTGAATTTCCAAATGCAAAACAATGAATTTAGAACTTTACTATACACCATACATAAAAATTAAAGTAGATAACAGTGTTGTCATTCCTTAAAAAATTAAACACAGAATGATCATGTGATCCAGCAATTCTGTTTCTGGCTATATATTCAAAAGAATTGAAAGCAGAGGCTGGGCATGGTGGCTCACGCCTGTAATCCCAGCACTTTGGGAGGCCGAGGTGGGTGGATCACCTGAGGTCAGGAGTTCGAAACCACCCTGACCAACAAGGTGAAACCCCATCTCTATTTTAAAAAATAAAAAAATAAAAAAAAGAATTGAAAGCAGAAACTCAGATGCTTTGACACTGATGTTCACAGCAGCATTACTCACAATAGCTTTGCAAATAATCCAAATGTCCATTGACATATGAATAGATAAAATGTGTTATAACATGCAATGAAATACTATTTTAGCCTTAAAAGGAAGAAAAAAAGTTTTTTTTCAGACCTCGTCCTGCAGATAAAAAAGTAGGAAATTCTGGCACATGCTGCAACATCTACTAACCTTTGGGAAATTATGCTAAGTGAAACAAATTAGTCACAAAAGGACAAAAACTGAGGCCAGGCACAGTGGCTTATGCCTGTAATCCCAGCACTCTGGGAGGCCAAGGCAGGTGGATCACCAGAGGTCAGGAGTTTGAGACCAGCCTGGCCACATGGTGAAACCCTTTAACTACTAAAAATACAAAAAAATTAGCTGGGCGTGGTGGCATATACCTGTAGTCCCAGCTACTCCAGAGCCTGAGGCAGGAGAATCATTTGAACCTGAGAGGTGGAGGTTGGAGTGCATTGAGATTGTGTGATTGCACTCCAGCCTGGGCAACAAGAGCAAAACTCTGGCACAGGTGAAAAAAAAAAAGGGGGGGAGGGGGCAAAAATTGTATGATTCCACTAATATGTGGTACTTCAAAATCAAACAGACAGAAAGTAGAATGGTGGTTTTGTCAGGGTAGGGAGAATAGGGAGTTACGTTTAATGGTACAGTTTCAGTTTGGTTCCAATGATGAAAAAGCTCTGGAGATGAGTAGTGGTGATGGTTGCACAGCAGCATGAATGTCCTTAATGCGCCTGAACTGTATACTTTAAAACAGTTAAAATGCTCAATTTAATGTTATATGTTTTACTATAGTGTTTTTAGAAAGGTGATAGTCAAGGCCAGGCTTGGTGGCTCATGCCTGTAATCCCAGAACTTTGGGATGCTGAGGCGGGTAGATCATGATGAGGTCAGGAGATCAAGACCATCCTGGCTAACACAGTGAAACTCCGTCTCTACTAAAACAATACAAAAAAATTAGCTGGGCATGGTGGTGGGCGCCTGTAGTCCCAGCTACTCGGGAAGGTGAGGCAGGAGAATCGCTTGAACCTGGGAGGCAGAGGTTGCAGTGAGCTGAGAACATGCTGCTGTACTTCAGCCTGGGAGACAAAGCAAGACTCCGTCTCACAAAAAGAAAAGAACAGAAAAAGGTGATAGTCCTAATTAAGTGCCTAAAGTATAATGTTTCAGAGAGAACATGGAAGAAAATCTCAGTGACCTTGGGGTAGGCAAAGTTTAAAAAATTTTTTTTAAATTTTTTCTTTTTTCTTTTGAGACGGAGTCTTGCTCTGTCACCAGGCTGGAGTGCAGTGGCACAGTCTTTGCTCACTGCAACATCTGCCTCTTGGGTTCAAGTGATTCTTCCGCTTCAGCATCCCGAGTAGCTGGGACCACAGGCGCGTGCCACCACGCCCAGCTAATTTTTTTTGTATTTTTATTAGAGACGGGGTTTCACCATGTTGGCCAGGATGGTCTCGATCTCTTGACCTCGTGATCTGCCCACCTCGGCATCCCAAAGTGCTGGGATTACAGGTGTGAACCACTGTGCCCGGCGGGGTAGGCAAAGTTTTATTAGCTACAACACCAAACGCACAGTCCATGAAAGAATAAATTGATGATACAGTGAGTTTTCACTTCATCAAAGTTAAAACACTTTTGTGCTTCAAAGAACACTGAAGAAAGTGAAAAGATAGCCCAAAGAATGTGAGAAAATATTTGCAAATCATGTATCTGATAAGGGTCTAGTATCCAGAATATATAAAGAACTATTATAAACCAACAATGAAAAGATAACCCAGTTTTTTAAATGGGCAAAAGATTTGAATAGACATCTCTCCAAAGGGGATATACAAATGGCTGGTAAGCATATAAAAAGATGGTCAACATCATTAGTCATTAGGAAAATGTAAATTGAAACCACAGTGAATTACCACTTCACACCCACTATGAAGGCTGTAATAAAAAAGATGATAAATGTTGGGAGGATGTAGAGAAACTGGAACCCTCACATACTGCTGATGACAGTATACAATGGTGGTCTCTTTGGAAAATAGGCAGTTTCTTTAAAAGTTAAATATAAATTTACCATATGATGCATCAATTTCACTCTAGTTATATATCCCAGCCCAGGAATTTGTTTTCTATCAGGTGTTCCAGGTTATTCTTATCTTGAGGGAAGTGCAAGGAACACTATGAAAGAGGATGCTATTTCCAGCCAACTTTTTCCAAGCTGTGGGAATTCCATGTCCTACTTCTGGAGCCTAAGCACAGAGGTTCTGTAGTCTTTTTTGTGAGTGTTGCTGAGAGAAAAGCTAGGATAACTCTTTCTTCTGGTAAACCTTCTCTGTTCTTATAATAAATAGAAAATCTTCTCCCTTTTTTAATTTTTTAAAATTTTATAAATAAAGACAGGGTTTTGCCATGTTGCCCAGGCTGGTCTTGATCTTCTGAGCTCAAGCAATTCTCCTGCCTCAGCCTCCCAAAGTGCTGGGAGTACAAGAGTGAGCCACTGTGCCTAGCCTGTTCTCTGTTTCTGATAGATTATATCCATGTATTGTTTTTCTTTTTCTTTTTTTTTTTCTTTTTGAGGCAGAGTCTTGCTCTGTCACCCAGGCTGGAGTGCAGTGGCACAATCTCGGCACCCTGCAACCTGTATCTCCTGGATTCAAGCAGTTCTCTTGCCTCAGCCTCCTGAGTAGCTGGGAAGCAGGGATTACAGGTGTGTGCCACCACACCCAGCTACATTTTATATTTTTTGTAGAGATGGTGTTTCACCATGTTGGTCAGGCTGGTCTCAAATTTTTGACTTCAAGTGATCCGCCCATCTCAGCCTCCACAAGTGCTCGGATTACAGATGTGATCTACCACACTGGGCTGTATCAGTGTTTCTTGAGGCAGAACTAGAAGACTTGTATAGTAAAGTACTTAGGCCTGTTATATCTTGTTTTTTACCATACATTCATGATCTAAATAGAGAAAATGTATTATCTCTTCATTCTTGTTTCATTTGGTCAGAACTGTAAGGTGTAACTCTAAACTCATGCCATCTGTTTATCTTTATGATAGAATCATGAACCTAAAACATAATTATAGCACACTAGGTTTTATTTAAACGTTCTCTTTTGGGGGCCGGGCATGGTAGCTCACGCCTGTAATCCCAGCACTTTGGGAGGCTGAGGTGAGCGGATCATGAGGTCGAGAGATTGAGACCATCCTGGCCAACATGGTGAAACCCTGTCTCTACAAAAATTAGCCTGGTGTGGTGGTACACGCCTGTTCTCCCAGCTACTCAGGAGGCTGAGGCAGAAGAATTGCTTGAACCCGGGAGGCAGAGGTTGCAGTGAGCAGAGGTTGCAGTGAGCCGATATTGCGCCACTGTACTCCAGCCTGGGTGACAGAGCGAGACTCCCGTCTCTAAAAAAAATTCTCTTTTGAATTTTTTTTTTTGAGATGGAGTCTCACTCTGTCGCCCAGGCTGGAGTGCAGTGGTGCGATCTCGATTCACTGCAACCCCCGTCTCCCAGGTTCAAGCGATTCTCCTGCCTCAGCTTCCTGAGTAGCTGGAATTACAGCCAGGTAACACCATGCCCAGCTAATTTTTTGTATTTTTAGTAGAAACCAGGGTTTCACCATGTCGGCCAGGCTGGTCTTTATCTCTTGACCTCGTGATTCACCTGCCTCAGCCTCCCAAAGTGCTGGAATTATAGGCATGAGCTACTGCGCCTAGCCACATTTTTATATTTGTATTTTTATTTTTTGAGACGGAGTCTTGCTCTCTTGCCCAGTCTAGAGTGCAATGGTGTGATCTCGGCTCACCACAGCCTCCGCCTCCTGGGTTCAACGATTCTCCTGCCTCAGCCTCCCGAGTAGCTGGGATTACAGGTGCATACTGCCACCACACCCGACTAATTTTTGTACTTTTAGTAGAGACTGGATTTTGCCGTGTTGTCCAGGCTGGTCTTAAACTCCTGACCTCAGGTGATCCACCCGCCTCGGCCTCCCAAAGTGCTTGGATTACAGGCATGAGCCATGGCAGCTGGCCCTCAAAGAATAGATTTGATTTATCCTGAAGATTTGCCAGGTAGAGCTCCAGAGTAATTGGATGCTATCATCTCTATGCTTATAGTTTGCCTGAACTTCTTAACAGAAAGGGAATTACATTCTTTAACCCTGAAACTACTGTCAGTACCACTTCTTCCCTACCTGTTTAGGTAATTTAAGTGTCAGAGATGAATTGCTCATCTGCCTGAGTTCTGTGTGCAGATTATAAATGTTCTCTCCTCTCCTATAGGTATGGTCTCTGTGGCAGTGACGTCCTGGATAATGTAGCATATGCTCGAGCGTTCAACACAGACCACCAGACCCAGCTCCTTTATCAAGCATCAGCCATGATGGTAGAATCTAGGTATGTGGTCAGTATAAGACACCAAATTCGTTCTTAGAGTCCTTACCTGGATCCTGTAATGGCTATTTGGCCAGATTGATAGTAGCTTTAATTAGAAATGAGGAGGTTTAAGTTTAATTCTTGTTTTTACACTCTTGCTTTGTAGTTTAGGTCAAGTCAGTATTAAAAATGAAACCATAATCTACCTGAATTTGGTGGAAGTCTTGTTAAACGGTGCCTCAGTTGTTAGTGCTGTGCAAATATTTTAATAAAACATCTATATGCAAGTAAAACTATGAATATGAGATTGTAGGGTGGTAAGGAAAGGGAGAGAATCTGCCTGACACAGGCTAGAAAGAGGCTTCAGAGAATCCTTATTTCCTGTAGGTATGCACTGCTTATTGTAGACAGTGCCACCGCCCTTTACAGAACAGACTACTCAGGTCGAGGTGAGCTTTCAGCCAGGCAGATGCACTTGGCCAGGTTTCTGCGGATGCTTCTGCGACTTGCTGATGAGGTAAGTTTTGGGACAGGGACAGAGAATGCCTACTTTCAGTGGCTGTGAATTCCAGGAGCCTTGCTAGGAGGCCAAGACATCAGTGCCTGAGATGATCAAGCTCTATTAGAAAAGGAGGAAGAGAGACATTAGTCATTCGTTGCCTTGTGGGGGAAAGTGGTGGCAGCATTAAGGCTCTTGGAATGTCTGTGGCCACAAAATTGACATTTATCGTTTCTCCATCAGTTTGGTGTGGCAGTGGTAATCACTAATCAGGTGGTAGCCCAGGTGGATGGAGCAGCCATGTTTGCGGCTGATCCCAAAAAACCTATTGGAGGAAATATCATCGCCCATGCATCAACAACCAGGTAAGGTGAGGGATTGATTCTTCTTTTCAGAATGTCATGTTAACTGTGAAGTAGGCATGAAGATAAAACATTTTCATTTAAGCCCTGTTAGAGCTACTGTTGTATAGACACTTGGGAACTCTTGCTAATCTAATGGACATGCTTTGGTTGGTATGGATGTTTGCTCATAAAAGAATTAAAAACCCACAACTGTGGAAGAATGAATTTGAATAATTGATATGCCTCTCCCTGGTAAAAAAAAAAATGGGCTGGGCATAGTGGCTTACAGTGGTAATCCTAACACTGGCCAAGGTGAGAGGATAGCTTGAGGCCAGAAATTCCAGACTAGTGAGGGCAACATACAGAGGCCAATATCTCTACAAAATAAACTAGCAGGTGTGGTGGTGTGTGCCTGTAGTCTTAGCTACCCAGGAGAGTGAGGTGGGAGGATCAGTTGAGCACAGGAATTCAAGGCTGCATTGAGCTATGATCACATACCACTGCACTCCAGCCTGGGCCAAAGAACAGGACACTGTCTTGAAAAAATTTTTTTCTTTTTTTAATGTTTGTTTCAGTATGGACAATCCACTTAAGAGGGGCCAGGGCAAAAATGGATTCTGCCAGGTTGGAAATGCATTAAAGAAAATAGTACAGAAACATCCCCAGGGTTCTTCTAGGACGAATATATGTCTAAAAAATTTCAGCTCTTTTATAGGAATGGAATTCTTTAATTATAATAACTTGATGCTTTGGTCTGTGTCTTTGGGTCAGATTGTATCTAAGGAAAGGAAGAGGGGAAACCAGAATCTGCAAAATCTACGACTCTCCCTGTCTTCCTGAAGCTGAAGCTATGTTTGCCATCAATGCAGATGGAGTGGGAGATGCCAAAGACTGAATCATTGGGTTTTTTTTTCTGTTAAAAACCTTAAGTGCTGTAGCCTAATGGGAGTGCACTGCACTGCTCCCTGGGGTTTTCCACAGGCCTCTTCCTGTTTTGACTACCAGGAAAAGGCTTCCAGGAAAACAGCTATTGTATCAGCTTTTCTGATGGTGTAAACAGGAGACAGCCAAGTAGTCACAAACTAATCTAAACTGTGTATTCCTCTGGAGTGTATTAATCTCTGTGTGTTTTCTTTGGTTTTGGAGGAGGGGTATGAAGTATCTTTGACATGGTGCCTTGGGAATGACTTGGGTCTTTGTAAGCTGTCTACTGGACAATCTTATGTTTCTAAGATAACTAAAGCTGGAGAGACTCGACCCTTCTCTCACTTCTGAATTAATGGTAAAATAAAATGCCTGAGCTATGTAGCAAGGGAATGGGTCTTTGCACAGATTCTTTTTTTCTGTCAGTAAAACTTTCCCCTCAAGCAGGTTTTTAGTTGTATGTCTGAATGATCTTGTGTAAGGTTTTGGTTATGGAGTCTTGTGCCAAGCGTAGTGGGCCGTTAGACCTTCACCATCTACCTGCTTGGTCTTTTATTGCTAAGACTAACTCAAGATAATTCTGGAGTTTTAAGCATTTCAGGCCAGGTGTGGTGCCTCATGCCTGTAGTCCTTGCTACTTGAGAGCCTGAGGTGGGAGGATCACTTAAGCCTAGAAGGTAGAGGTTGCAGTGAGCTGAGATTTACCACCGTACTCCAGCCTGGGTGACAGAGTGAGACCATGTTACCAAAAAAAAAAAAAAAAAAAAAAAAACCATTTCAGAAAGTAATTAAACAGATTGTGAGGCTTCTAATAAAGTAGTTAATAGTAAGTGAATGTACTGTTTATAGCAGTTATTCTAGTGCTTATGGAGACCCTATTCAAATAAGATAGGGTCTCCATAATCTTTTTGGCACTGCATAGGGGTGATTAGTTTCTATTACTTTAAGATTTAAAACCAGAGCGCCTCTCTCTCACGAGAGAGAGAGCCGTTCTCCTTTCTCTTAAAAAAATAATAATAATAAAAATAAAAGATTTGAAACCAGAAAGGGAAATCCCATTTGCAGATGATTTTGCTTGTTCTTTAACCTAATGAAAAATAAAAGAAAGATATACCATGGCTTGCCTTGTGGCCTTTGTTTTTGGTTTTGTTGAGGCAAAGTTTTGCTCTTATTGTCCAGGTTGGAGTGCAATGGTGCGATCTCGGCTCATGCTACCTCCACCTCCCGGGTTCAAGTGATTGTCCTGTCTCAGCCTCCTGAATAGCTGGGATTACAGGCGGCTGCCACTAGGCCCGGCTAATTTTTGGTATTTTTTTTTTTTAGTAGAGATAGGGTTTCATCATGTTGGCCAGGCTGGTCTTGAGCTCCTAACTTCAGGTGATCCCCCTGCCTTGACCTCCCAAAGTGCTGGCATTACAGGCTTGAGCCACTGCGCCTGGCTGTGGCCTTTGTTTCTATCCTGTAAGTCTGTGGTTATGCAGATCTGGTACTTGCCTGGATTTTTACTTCAGGGTTTTGGGGTACTTCTTTTCCTCTCCTTCAGACTTCTACGTGGAATGAGTTTTAACTAGCTCTTCTAATTTCAAAGGGACTCTCAGCTAGTATTGAGAGAGGCAGTTGAAATCTCTGCTGCTATCCGTTGGTACCACTGCCTGTAGGGACATAGAAAGACTCAACTCAATTTTGCGTTGTTTCTGGGTTTTTTTTTTTTGTTTTTTGAGATGGAACTTCGCTCTTTTCACCGAGGTTGGAGTGCAATGGCATGATCTTGGCTTACTGCAACCTCCACCTCCTGGATTCATGGAATTCTCCTGCCTCATCCTCCCGAGTAGCTGGGATTACAGGCACCCACCACCAAGCCCTGCTAATTTTTGTATTTTTAGTAGAGACAGAGTTTCACCATGTTGGCCAGACTAGTTTCGAACTCCTGATATCAAGTGATCTGCCTGCCTCGGCTTCTCAACATGCTGGAATTAAAGGCGTGAGCCACCATGCCCAGCCCTACAATGCTTTGTTTGAAAAGCAGTTCTAGCCGGGCACAGTGGTCCATGCCTATAATCCCAGAACTTTGGAAAGCCAAGGTGGATAGATTATGAGGTCAGGAGATCGAGACCATCCTGGTCAACATGGTGAAACCCTATCTCTACTAAAATACAAAAAATTAGCCGGGCATGGGGGTGCATGCCTGTAGTCCCAGCTACTCGGGAGGCTGAGGCAGGGGAGTCACTTGAACTCGGGAAGCAGAGATTCCTGTGAGCTGAGGTGATGCCACTGGACTCCAGCCTAGCGACAGAGCAAGACTCCATGTCAAAAACAAATCAAAGCAGTTCTAGTCTCTTTTTTTCTTTTTGTCTTGAGATGGAGTTTTCCTCTGTTGCCCAGTGTGGAATGCAGTGGCACAACTCACTGGAACCGCCACCTCCTGGGTTCAATAGCAATTGTCCTACTTTAGCCTCCTGAGTAGCTGGGATTACAGGCGTGTATCATCACGCCCGACTACTTTTTGCATTTTTAGTAGAGACATTTTTCACTGTTCTGACCAGGCTGATCTCGAACTCCTGACCTAAGGTAATTCGCCTACCTTGACCTCCCAAAGTTCTGGCATCACAGGTGTAAGCCACCACGCCCAGCCTTTCTTTAAAGAGTAAGAAGAATCAGGGACTGGGCTGGGCATGGTGGCTCACATCTATAATCCCAACACTTTGGGAAGCCAAAGTGGGTAGATCACTTGAGACCAGCCTGGGCAACATGGTGAAACCTTGTCTGTACAAAAAATTTAAAAAAGTTTTTTGGGCATGGTGGCACATGCCTATAGTCCCCAGCTACTCTGGTGGCTAAGGTGGGAAGGTCACTTCAGCCTAGGAGGTAGTGGTTATAGTGAGCCCTGATCACACCATTGCACTGCAGCATGGGTGACAAAGCAAGACTCTGTCTCGAAAAAAGTCAAAGATTGAAAACTAGCATTGTCAATGTCCCTGGAAGTCAGAGGCCAAATGGAGGTTATGGGACTCTTTTTTTTTCCCCTTTACCTCATTTCACTAGTTAGGACTTCTAACCCAGATCCTACCCAAAGTGCTCAGTGACCATCCAAAATGTTTTCCTGTTTTTAAAATAAACGTAGTTTATGTTTAAGATATACAACATGATGTTACAAGATATTAATACATATCAGGAGGCCGGGCATGTGATGGTTCACGCCTGTAACCCCACCACTTTGGGAGGCCAAGGTGGGTAGATCACCTGAGGTCAGGATGAGGCCAGCCTGGCCAACATGGTGAAACCCTATCTTTACTAAAAATACAAAAATTAGCCGGGTGTTGTGGCAGGCATCTGTAATCCCAGCTTCTTGGGAGGCTGAGGCAGGAGAATTGCTTGAACCCTGGAGACAGAGGTTACAGTGAACCGAGATCATGCCACTGTACTCCAGTCTGGGTGACAGAGTGTGACTCCATCTCAAAAAGAAAAAAAATTATATATATATATATATATATATACATATATATATATGTAAAGCAAAATGGTCTTAAGTGTCCTATGACACTGATTTACTTGCCAGGAAGAGTAAGGTCCTCGGCCTGGTCTGGCTTAAAAGTACCTTTTCCTCTGCATGTGCATTATTGGTGGCTGGGCCAAACGCTGTTTGTTTTCCATACAGAATAGTCAGTGTTCCTAAAAATAAACATTTAAAACCTCTTATTCATACCTTAATCTTTTGGTGGCAGGTCTCACCTGAGCTGACTAGAAATAAAAGCTACAGCCTTGCTGGAAAGCCCTCTCAATGCCACTGTGCAAGATGTCATCCAGAGCTTCCTAAAGGTACTGAGGTGGACAGGGGGGTGCGGGTGACAGAAATACCAGGGTAACTTTGCTTTTCCCTAAGGACATTATTGAGACCCTCAGTAGGAGGGGTTTCTGGTAGGGCGCAATTTTGTGTTTGCCTATTCCTTGAGAAAATCACCTGGAGAGAGATGGATTCCCAGACCCACTGAATCTAGGTTTTAGACCGAAAAATATTACTAGAATTGAGTATATCTCAGGTCCTCTTTCATTACTATACCACAAAATAAATCTGAGGTGGTATAATAAAGACAGTGATATTCTGGAGTAAGAGGTTGGTTCTTAAATAAAAGCATCTTTTTTTGTTGTTGTTGAGACATAGTTTCGCTCTTGTTGCCCAGGCTAGAGTGCAATGGTGCGATCTCAGTTCACTGCAACCTCCGCCTCCCAGGTTCAAGCAATTCTGCCTCAGCCTCCTGAGTAGCTGGGATTACAGGCATGCACCACCATACCCAGCTGATTTTTTTTTAAAGTAGACATGGGGTTTCACTATGTTGGCCAGGCTGGTCTCAAACTCTTGGCCTCAAGTGATCCAACCACCACAGCCTCCCAGAATTCTGGGATTACAAGCAAACCCGGCCTAAGCATTTCAGTCTTAAATACCTTATAAGTGAATTTGACCTGGAAAGTTGTCTTACTTTTTCTAGATGGAATTAGGCGTTTGTGCTGGTGACTCTAAGAATGAACATGAGACGGGCAAGGGAGTACCTGCTTAGTTGCAATAGGCCTTGTTTAGGCTAAAAATAAGCTCAATACCAGCTGGACACAGTGGCTCATGCCTGTAATCCCAGCACTTTGGGAGGCCAAGGTGGGCAGATCACCTGAGGTCAGGAGTTTGAGAGTAGCCTGACCAACATGGTGAAACCCTGACTCAACTAAAAATACAAAATTAGCTGGGTGTGGTGGTGCATGCCTGTAATCCCAGCTACTTGGGAGGCTGAGGCAGGAGAATTACTTAAACCCAGGAGGTGGAGGTTGCAGTGAGCCGAGATGGTGCCACTGCACTCCAGCCTGGGCAACAAGAGTGAAACTCCGTGTCAACACATAAAAGTTCACTGTCTGTATTTTACATACTGGAAAGAACATTAACCATAACCTGCTTGCAGTAGCCTCTGTAGTCAGAAACAAAATTATGGAGGTGTGTCAAGCAAGACTAAAGAGCTGATGATAACATCAAATTTATTTCAAATTTGTAACAAAATATATTCTAGGCAACTTTTCAGACATCATTTTATAGCATCATCATAAACCCTATACCACTGCTGTCATTCCAAAAGCTGCCAGGACTCTGGAAGTCATCAAGTGGTCCAGCCCTTCAGCCCAGGAATACAGGTAGAATTCACATGATAGGATAAAAGAAAGCAATGTCCATGGGCCACTTTTTTTACCCTGGTTGGTAGATAAGGTATGATCTTAGGACTATATATATAATATTTGTGTGTTGAATATTTGTCAGTGGAAAAAGTTAAAGTGACAAGTTCTATGCTTTGTTCGCGTAGCTCTTTGAAGTTACCCACTTCACCAACAGCTGGAAGGTCTCAGGTCTAGCAGGCTCCACCCATGTGTAATCCTGGGGCAGGTGCACATCTTGATTTTTTTCCCCAAGAGATCACTCAAGGAAGAGAGCAACAGAAACCCAGGCCACCAGTACTTCCCCAATTTTAGATTAGGTAGAGGTTAGAATAAATTAACTGATGGGGAATGGTAGTGGGTAGCAGTCAGACCCAGGAGTCAGATTTGAATAGTTGCCTGATATCAGGAAGGTCTAAGGAAAAAAAGCTTTGACTTTTTTTTCCCTCTTAAATAGTGGCATCAAGTCATGAAGACCAGTGAAATGTGATTGATGATTAGTCTCCTAAAGTGACTTCTAATTCTTCCAGGTCCTTCTGGAGAGCCAAATCCTAGGGAAACAAAGAACAAATTTAAGACTCAAAATTTAAACAAGCATTTTCCCAAACCAGTGGACCCTAAGAACACGGGCCCTCTGCTTTTTCCTACTTTCCGAGGATAGCCTGGAGCCCCTGAAATCTCTCATCCCATAGAGGTAGAATGTCTTTCCTAGGGAAATAAGACCTTGAGGGAGGATTTTTTTCTAAAAATGTCACATGATGATTCAGTGAAGACAGGCAGTTTTTCTTTTTTTTTTTAAGACGGAGTTTTTGCTCTTGTTGCCCTGGCTGGAATGCAACCTCCGCCTCCCAGGTTCAAGCGATTCTCCTGTCTCAGCCTCCTGAGTAGCTGGGAACACCATGCCCATCTACTTTTGTATTTTTAATAGAGATGCGGTTTCTCCACGTTGATCAGGCTGGTCTCAAACTCCCAACCTAAGGTGATACACCCAGACAGGGAGTATTTAAAAAGCATTACCTCCTGGCCGGGCACGGTGGCTCACGCCTATAATCCTAGCACTTTGGGAGGCCAAGGTGGGTAGATCACCTGAGGTTAGGAGTTCAAGACCAGCCTGGCCATCATGGTGAAACCCCATCTTTAAAAAAAAAAGCATTACCTCCTTAGTGACATCTGGCAGCTCCAGGGCCAACTTCATCCACCATCTAGCTTCAGAGTTTTTCCCTAGTTCTCTGTAGCACTGAAAACAGACAACAGTGTCACCTGAGAGAAATAATTTCAGGAGACTAGAAGGGGATGAGTATGTGTGCTTTCAGGAGTTCCCAGAACTATGTTGAAGTAGACAAGTGAGTTTACCTTGGAAATATATACCCTTCCTGCTTTGGAAAATCCTGGCTGTAGTTCTTCAGCCTGGGAAAAGGGACAAAGATATTTCAGTAAGAGGTTTCTATATTCTAATCAGGCTGAAGTTTATTAGAGATTTCTAGTCCCCAACCATGTGGCTGATTCAGTGGGTCTGAAGAAGAAATCTGTATTTTTGATAAGGTGTGCAAGTGATTCTGATTTTCCCATAGAACAAGCAAACACAAAATTGCCCCCTACCAGGAAAACCCCTCCCAGGAAAAAACAAGGTTACCTTGGTGTTTTCGCCTGCCACCCACCCCTCTCTGCTACCTTTAGGAAGCTCTGGAGGGCATCTTCCACAGTGGCACTGAGAGGGCTTTCAAGCAAGGCTGTAGCAGTTTTTTTTTCTAGCCAGCTCAGGTGAGAGACCTGCCACCAAAAGATCAAGGTGTGAATAAGAGGTTTTAAAGGTTTTTTTAATCTTTGAAAATGTACTGAAAACAGGGTCAAAAGGGGCTGGGTCCAACCACCAATAACACAAGCATTCAGAGGAAAGGACACCTGAGCCAGACCAGACTGAAGATCTTGTTCTTTCTGGCAAAGAAATTAGTGCCAGAAGGCATTTAGGACCATTATGTCAAGCCCTGAAATGCAGCTTACCTGATAGCACCACCTGCCAAGAAGAAAATGAGCCATGGGATTTTCTGGCTGGAGAGCAATGGCTTTGTCCACATGCTCCTAAGTGGAAAATGTAAACTAACATCAGACACCACAGTTGCTAAAAGAGCAGCAAGGGCCGGACGCAGTGGCTCATGCCTGTAATCCCTGTACATTGGGAGGCCGACGCAGGCCGCCTGAGGTCAGGAGTTCGAGACCAGTCTTGGCAGTCCTAGCCAACCTGGTGAAACCCTGTCTCTACTAAAAATACAAAAATTAGCTGGGCATGGTAGTACATGCCTATAATCCTAGCTACTTGGGAGGGTGAGGCAAGAGAATTGCTTGAACCCAGGAGGAGGTTGCGGTGAGCCAAGATCACACCACTGCAGTCCAGCCTGGACAAGTGAGACTGCCTCAAAAAAAAAAAAAAAAAAAAAAAAAAAAAAAAAAAGAGGCAAGTCACTGAAGCTGTAGAAAAGCCTTTGGCAGGGAGCCGGAAAGGAGCAAGGAGTCTGGGATAGGCCAGTACAAGAAGCCTGTCCTCACCTTGAAGCTAAAGCCACTCTGGATGCGCCTCTGGATGCTCTCATGCTCAGCCAGCTGACCACAAAGCACTGCATACCTAGGGGGGAAGCAGCAAGCTCAGGGACAAGGACTAAGTAGCATCACTGCAAAGAATGATGTCCCACCAAGAGCCTAGTGGCATTGTCCCCCGTCCCTCTACCCTCAACTAGAGCTGAAAATGCCTAATTTTAATCTGTATGTAATCCCCTCTCTTCACAGACCTCTGGCCCTAATTAGTATTCTTTAGTAGATGATGGTAGGCTTAAAAGTCTCCAAAGTATTCTAGGTATAAAAAAGCTGGGACTACCACAGTAAATCTCTTACACTTAAGAATATTTAGGCAAGTTCTCAGTCCAGATTTCCAAATTTCCCCTCTCATAAAGAGTACTGCCAAAGGCATTAATAAAAACGTAAAAAGCATCAAATAATAATCAGCATAAAAGTATGAGAGACCTAAGTATACTGCTTATCTTCTGAGCAGACAAAAAGTGGGTCTCACTAGCCTTTAAGCAAACAGATGTAACACGGGGACTTGGGAAGCAATTTCTTAGGATAGTCACTTTGGGAGGGGATGTTCCAGAAATTTCTAATAGTAACTTGGGGACCAACAGAACCAGAGGAAGAAAGACCTATGTTTGCCCTCTCCCCCACATCCCCCCTCCCAAGGGGAACCAACTAGCCAGCTTCCCATCTTCTGTCCTCAGAAACAAACTCTTACTCCCCATCCCCCCAGCATTGTTCCTAGCAGCACAGTTGACATTAGATGAGTAAACCAGCCCAAGTTGCTCTTTAATGTATATGCTAAGTATCTGTGGGATACCGGACACTTCTAGAGGCTCATTTCCATGTTTAATCCAAACAGCTATTCCTCAGGAATAGCTAAGAAAGTGTGGGGCCAATTTTCATCCTTGGAAACCCAGGGAAGCAATGACACCCAAGAGACAGTTACATGGCCTCTGAGAAGAACCCCTGCAGAGACAAAATTTCAGCAACAGATGGAGAAAGACAGCCTCTCAGCTCACAATCTGAGGGTGGAGATAGAGAAAACAAGGATGGCGGTGGGAAAGGAACATTTTCACAAAAAATCCAGGTGCTGGAACCAGACCCCAGGACCTGAGTTTGCTCTGACCCAGGTAAGATGACCAAACTTTCTGTCACATGAGACCACAAAAAGGGCTGATGTTTTTGTAACCTAATAAGTTGACCATTGAACTCCCAAGAGGTGAGCTCACATCTACTTTTCCTCATGGAAACCAAGCAAAGAAGCCAAAGTACCACCAGCCAGGGATCACACACAGGGGCAAGAAGAGCTTATGTGGGATGGGGCAGCTGCAGGTTGTCCCAGCCTCCTGAGAGCCAAGAACTTCAGTTTTGTAGCTAGGATGACTCTTGCAAAGCTATTCATTTCTCCAAGTTCCATCAGAAAAAAGCTTGCATTCCCTCACCTTGCCTCATTCCCAAGTCACCTCCCCCACCAGAAACTTCCCTTGTCTCTGACTAGGGGTAGACTGAGGTATGTGGAAATACAAGCCAGAGCTCCCTCTCCTGGATCCTTTGGAAAATGCCTTTATGGCCCAGGCACAGAAAAGAGGGCTTGGCTCTGCTCTAGCCCTTGCTGGCTCTTCCCAGAACACTGCAGGGTGTTATTACCACAGGTGGCAGTCAGCACTCTCCTCCCCCTTCTCCAGAGCAGCCTCTGCTTCTTCTTTTCCTGTGGGACAAAAGTAGATCCAGAGTTGGCATGAGCTCTTACACACATTTTCATACGAAGGCTTGTGGGAAGAATAACTGCTTTAGCTCTCACCAGTCCCTACTCAACTTGGACTTGCTTGGAAATAGTTGTGAACTTAGGCAGATGAAAGGCTGCAAACAGGCCACGCATGGTGGCTCATACGTGTAATCCCAGCACTTTGGGAGGCCAAGGTAGGTGGATCACCTGAGGTAAGGAGTTTGAGACCAGCCTGGCCAATCTGGTAAAACCCTGTCTCTACTAAAAATAAAAAAATTAGCTGGGCATGGTGATGAGCACCTATAGTTCCAGCTACTCAGGAGGCCAAGGCAGGAGAATTGCTTGAACCTGAGAGGTAGAGGTTGCAGTGAGCTGTGATTGCACCACTGCACTCCAGACTGGGTGACAGAAGGAGACTGTCTCAAAAAAAAAAAAAAAAACCCCACCAAAAAAACTGCAAACACCTTCTAAGAGATGACTTCTGCTTCACCTTGGCTTCCCCATCCATCATTAGAAACCCCAGTTACCTTCTTTTTATAACATACACCTGATGTGCTTGAAGCAGAGTAAAATTTTATCACAGCTTTGATAAAATTCTCTAAAGGGGGTGGGTACATTGGCTCACACCTGCAATCCTATATTTAAAATATAAAAGGAGCTGGGCGCAGTGGCTCACACCTGTAATCCTAGCACTTTGGGAGGCTGAGGCAGGCGGATCACAAGGTCCCAGATCAAGACCATCCTGGCCAAAATGGTAAAACGCTGTTTCTACTAAAAATAGAAAAATGAGACCAGGCACAGTGACACGTCTGTAATCCCAACACTTTGGGAGGCCGAGGCGGTGGATCACATGAGGTCAGGAGTTCAAGACCAGCCTGGTCAACATGATGAAACCCCCTTCTCTACTAAAAATACAAAAATTAGCTGGGCATGGTGTGGGCACCTGTAATCCCAGCTACTCTGGAGGTTGGGGTAGGAGAATCGCTTGAACCCCAGAGGAGGAGGTTGCAGTGAGCCGAGATCGTGGTATTACGCTCCAGCCTGTGCAACTGTCACACACACACAAAATTAGTTGGGTGTGGTGGCGCATGCCTGTAGTCCCAGCTACTTGGGAGGCTGAGGCAGGAGAATTGCCTGGACCCAGGAGGCAGAGGTTGCAGTGAGCAAAGATCGAGCCACTGCACTCCATCCTGGCAGCAGAGTGAGACTCTGTCTCAAAAAAGAAAAGTATAAAAGGATCCAGTCAGGCATGGTGGCTTATGCCTGTAATCCTAGCACTTTGGGAGGCTGAGGCTGGTGGATCACCTGAGTTCAGGAGTTTGAGACCAGCCCGGGCAACACGGTGAAACCCCGTCTCCACTAAAAACACAAAAATTAGCTGGATATGGTGGTGTGTGTCCATCATGCCTCAGTTACTTAGGAAGCTGAGGCAGGAGAATCACCTGAATCTGGGAAGTGGCAGTTGACACGAGCCAAGATTAGACAACTGCACTCCAGCCTGGATGACAGAGTGAAACTCCCCCCCCACTCAAAAAAAAGGATCCAACACAATCAGAAACCGTCCCCAACAGACGTTACTCTGGAGGGGCAGTGTCTGAATCGCAAGTTGTATAAAATTTTACTTAACTGGGGAGACGGTTCACAGCTTTGATAAAATTCTCTAAAGGGGGTAGGTACATTGGCTCACACCTGTAATCTTAGAGCTTTGAGAGGCCAAGCAGAGAGCATAGCTTGAGACCAAAATTTCAACACCAATCTGGGAAACACAGCCAGACCCCTATCTCTTAAAAAAAAAAAAAAAAAAATCCTCAAAAGGATCCATGATCCAAGAATATTAATAAGCTCTAGGCCAAAACTTTCATAAGAGCCACGTGGACTGAGGTCTGACCAGAGATGACTTTCACTTAGTCTTCCCCATGTTTTCTAGGTTAGTGTTCTAACAAAGAAAGCCCAGACACATGAAGTTATGACAAGCGTCACCAATATCGAGGCTTGAGCCTAGGACCTCCAGATAAGGACCATCATGCCTACCTACTGGAGAAGACACTGCAAAATAAGATTTTTTATTTTAAGAGTTAGGGTCTCACTCCGTCACCCAGGCTGGAATGCAGTGCTGCGATCATGGCTCACTGCAGTCTTGAACTCCTAGTTCAAGCAATCCTCTAGCCTCAGCTTCCCAAATAGCTAGGACTATAGATGTGCACCACCACACCCAGCTAATTTTTCTTACAAGGTGAGGTCTATCTTGCCTAGGCTGGCTTTGAACTCCCGGCTTGATGCCATCTTCCCAGCTCAGCCTTCCAAAGTGCTGGGGTTACAGGCATGAGCCGCTGTACCTGGCCAAGACTTCTTTGAAGAAAACAGATGGCTTGGAAGGGAACATGGAGAAATGGAACAAACGTAAATTGGCTAATCTGAAATGTTTTCCCTTTTTTGAGACAGTTTCTTGCTCTGTCGCCCAAGTTGGAGTGCAGTGGCACAATCTAAGCTCACTCCAATCTCTGCTTCCTAGGCTGAAACAATCCTGCTGGCATGTTCCACCATGCCTGGCAAATTTTTTAAGGTTTTTGTTTTGTTTTGTTTGTAGAGACAAGGTCTCACTATATTGCCCAGGTTGGTCTCGAACAACTGGGCTCAAGCAATCCTCTTGCCTTGGCCTCCCAAAGTGGTGGGATTATAGGCACGAGCCACCACGCCTGGCCACAAATCCATTTTTAAGACAACTGGCTGGGCACGGTGGCTGACGCCTGTAATCCCAGCACTTTGGGAGGCCAAGGTGGGCAGATCATGAGGTGTGGAGTTCAAGACCAGTCTAGCTAACACGGTGAAACCCCGTCTCTACTAACAAAACAAAAATGGGCAGGGCATGGTGGCACGTGCCTGTAATCCCAGCTACTCAGGAGGTTGAGGCAGGAGAATTGCTTGAACCCAGGAGGCGGAAGTTGCAGTGAGCTGAGATCATGCCACTGCACCCCCGCCTGGGTGACAGAGTGAGACTCCATCTCAGAAAAAAGAAAAAAAAGACAACTGATGCTTTGAAGGACTCTACATCCCTTCCCAAATGGAAGGATCACATGGCCCCACCAATGAGGGATGCTGCCTTTTTGGGGATTTCTCTCTGCCCTCTTCAAAGTACGGTCTCACTAGGAAAATAATAGCAAAGAATGTTCCTGCCAAGCTAGACAGATGGTTATAGACAAAACATTGCCTGAGACCCCACAGAATGACTACCCCCTGGTGGTCAAGCTTCTGGAGATACAATGAAATAAACTTTATACCTAGTAAGGATGATTCGTAAAGGCTGTGATCTCAGAGCAGAACCTTCAAAGACATTCCATAGTCATCTGACCTCCAGCAGGTCAAGATTTGCCCATGGGTGCCAAGCTCAGGAGGCCAGACCAACCAAGTGCTGCCCCTCTATCCACTGCCTTTGCTTGTGCCTTTGGGGTTCATTCTGGTTACTAGCATTAATAAGAGATGATCAGTGATCAAGGGGGAAAAGGTTGTTGACATGAAGAGTCCAAAAATCAGCCCAAAAGCTGATTGAGAATCCTCACCGGAATTCAATTCAGGAGAGAAAACAGAAACTTGAAGAGAAAGTAATTGTAATTAAGCATCTTTTGTTAAAACTTCCAGGAATTTTTCTGAGGAGCTTCAGAGACATCCTACTCAACTGGCCTGTTCTTTCTCCATCTACAAATTCTACAATTGTTTAGAAGGTTAACCTGGAGCTATTGTTAGAGTCTACATTATCAACGATTCAATATTTGTAAGGCTGTACTTATAATAATAGAAAGGTGGACAAATCCGTTTTAGACAGTTAACTGAACCTGCTGGGCACGGTGGCTTATGCCTGTTATCCCAGCATTTTGGGAGGCCTAGGCGGGCGGATCACTTGAGGCCAGGAGTTCAAGACCAGCCTGGCAAAGATGGTGAAACTGTTTCCACTAAAAATACGAAAATTAGCTGGGCACGGTGGCACACGCTTGTAATCCCAGCTACTGAGTTGGCTGAGGCAGAATTGCTTGAGCCTGGGAGGCGGAGGTTAGAGTGAGCTGAAATCACACCACTGAACTCTAGCCTGGGTGACAGAGCAAGACTGCTTTAAAAAAAACAAAAAAGATTAGTGAACCACACAGTCCTAGAAACCCATTAATGGCACCTCACTCAATTTGTGGAGTTCAGCGGACACATCAGTCTCTTTCTAAAGTCGAAGGATTCTCTGAACTCACGATAGACAAGGCTGAGCCGTAAGCCTGGCACAGGTCAGATGCACCCTATTCTCCAAGGTGGAGCCTTTGCCAACAGACTTGCCAAGTGGATTCCAGAGTCTTCTAAGCTAGCTATATTCTTAGAACACCTGCCCCACAGGCTCCATAACTGACACAAGATTCCTAGCAGCTGCAAAAAACCTCCTCAAGAAAGAAGATTTTGCCCTCTGTGGCTAGACAGTGAGAAAAACAAATAACGCTGATAGGATACAACTACTCCTAAAAATATATGCACCTGTGTTACGAATCAGCATGATAGACAGATAAGCAAGGACCGCTCTCTTCCTCCAGAGGAGAAAGCAAGGGTCTTTGGGAGCCAGAGTTTGTCCCTAATGGGTAACTGAGCCACAACTGCTCTGATAGCATCTTGGTGGTTCCCTAGGGCCCCAGGCAGATGGGCCAGCGCCACCCCTGAATCAGTCAGTCACCTTCCCACAGGAAGCTGTCAGCACTTACCATCTAAGGCATATGACTTCTTCTCGCTCACTTCCTCAGTGAGCTCACACATGTCACTGTAGGCCCGGGCCAGGCGCCAGAGAAAGTCCTGCCGGCTTCCATACTGCAGACCAGACAGAAACAGGTGAGGCCCCTTTTTCCTCAGCTGTGGAGAATGGGGGCCCTGGCCTTCCCCCACACCCTAGGTTTGAATGTGCAAGCTAATATGTTACAATCACCAGCATCAGGCCAGCTGCTATGCGCAGCCATCCCCCGTCATCCCTTCCCACGTGCAGTTAATGTATGACACATTGTCTAGCCAGTGGGTTGCACAATCACAGGGTGAGGGCATTCTGGCCTCCTAAAACTGCCAGGAGGAAAGGTCAACTCTAAGAAGATGTCATAAGGGTGCTGACACATGAAGAAAGTGTGAAAGGAAAAGGGAGACATAACTTCCAGTGGCCGGGGAGGGGGCGGGGGGCCAGGGTCGGTTATACCTAGGTGGGCATAACTTTTGTCAGTGAACCTGAGAAGAGAATTGTGGTTGAGTGACCTACACAGTGGTCACTTGGGGCTGGCAGCTTGAACTCTGCATCAAGGGAAAGAAGAGGAGAAAAAAAATTCCAATTCTTTCCACATTTCCCCCTAGAGGTAAGAAGTAGAGCTCTTTCTGCAGTAGCTCTATAGGAAGCAGAGGACTGTGCTTCCCCCCACCCCCTCAGCTCTGGAGCAAACAGTACACTGGCCCTAGGGTCCACAATGGGCCTCATCAGAAGAGGATATGCTACCTGGGCAACAGATGCAGAACCAGCTGTCTTACCCTCATTTCTTCCCCCATGTCACCTTGCAGGGGCAGTAACCACATGGGCATTCATTCCCCAGGGTTCAGGAGCAGAGGGAGGGAAGGAGAATCAGGCAGGCAGCTGGAGCCTCACCGCCAGCTTGTTGTTGAGCAGCAGCTGGAAGCCCTCCCGCTTGCCCTGCTCATCACCCTGGTGCATCTCATCCGCCTGCTGCAGGAGGGGCAGCACATCCTCCAAGCCTGAGGAAACTCCAGTCTCCAGGGCACTGGGCACCAGACCTGAAGCTGCCTCCACCTCCAGGTCCAGAGAATCCTTTCTCCCCATCTTCACAGTCTCACAGCTTGCTTCATCTTCCCCATCCTCACTCTCTTTGTCAGAGTCCCGCTCATTGTCAGACTCCGCATTGGCTGTTGTGTAACTGGAAGAGAAATGTAAGGGACAATAAGGAAAATGATTATTCAGCTCAGAGGCCCTAGGATCTATCCCTTACCCCCAAAGAAGTACTCTACATGGCATTGTCCAAAGCACCAAATCACAATCCTTTTTTTTTTTTTTTGAGACAGAGTCTCGCTCTGTTGCCAGGCGCCAGGCTGGAGTGCAATGTGGCGCGATCTCGGCTCACTGCAACCTCCGCCTCCCGGGTTCAAGCAATTCTTCTGCCTCAGCCTCCGGAGTAGCTGGGACCACAGGTGCGCGCCACCATGCCCAGCTAATTTTTGTATTTTTAGTAGAGATGGGGTTTCACTATGTTGGCCAGGATGGTCTCGATTTCTTGACCTCATGATCCACCCGCCTGGGCCTCCCAAAGTGCTGGGATTATAGGCATGAGCCATTGTACATGGACAATCATTCCTACCTCTTAAAGGCAGAATTTAAAAAAAAATTTTGAGAGAGTCTCACTCTGTCACCCAGGCTGGAGTGCAGTGGCTCAATCTTGGCTCACTGCAACCTCCACCTCCTGGGCTCAAGCAATTCTCCCACCTAATTTTGTTTGTATTTTTAGTAGAGATGGGGTTTTGCCATGCTGCCCAGACTGGTCTCAAACCCTGGCTTCAAGTGATCCACCTGCATCAGCCTCTCAAAGTGCTGGAATTACAGGTATGAGCCACCATGCCCAGCAGAAATCATCATTTGAGAGAAACCTTCCTATGAGAACTAAGGGCTGGGAAAGTGAACCGGGTAGGAAAAAATAGCCAACCAACTGAGCCCTGTGACAGTCAAGGCAAATGTGAGAAGCCCCTGCTTGTTTTGCCTTATCAGTCAAAGACACTTGCCAGAACCAATGTGTGGGTGCAGCCTCAGGCCATGGTCAGCCACACATATCCACAGTCTCTTTCACAAACGCAAAACCTCTGGCCCGAGTCAGAAACCAAACCTAAACCCCAACAGGAGTAGACCCTGGTAACCTTGGAAACTTAAGGTGTGGGGAGAAGTGACAGGAACCACTTTGCAGCTCGAAGCAAGAAGGGGAAGATGGGCCGGGTGCGGTGGCTCACGCTTGTAATCCCAGCACTTTGGGAGGCCTAGGTGGGTAGATAATCTAAGGTCAGAAGTTTGACACCAGCCTGGCCAACATGGTAAAATGCTGTCTCTACTAAAAATATAAAAATTAGCCAGGTGTGGTGGTGGGCACCTGTAATCCTAGCTACTAGGGAGGCTGAGGCACGAGAATTGCTTGAACCTGGGAGGAGGAGGTTGTAGTAAGCCGAGATCATGCCACTGCACCCCAGCCTGGGCAAGAGTGAGACTTTGTTTCAAAAAAAAAAAAAAAGGCAAAGACTATGCAAGCCACCCCCTGAAAAGGTGTTTGGGGGGCTGCCAAATGCCAGGTGGCTCCTAAGGAGCCCCAACCCTGATGTACCCACTAAAGAGGAAGCCAAGTTTCTCTTGGATCTCAGCCACCAGCAGCTGATTAGGGTGTTTTCCCTGACTGCCTAAAATAAATCAGATAAGGACTGAGCAGGGGAAAAGGTAGGACTTCCAGAGGTCAGAAGCAGACACGAAAGAGCCCTGTAGACTCAGGGAAAAATGCAAGGGCTGTTGGAGCCAGAAGGCCCTGAAGCACAGGGGAGATCGTGGAGTCATCTCATAATAAGCCTTGCTCCACCTGGAAAAAACGTTAAGAGTAGGCTCCCTGAGGCTGGAGCAGAACAACTGAAGGAGAGATGAGACACACACCTACAAATATAAGTCTTCACATGACAGCCTAACGTCAGGGCAGAAGTGCTGTCCTCCTTGTCCAGAAAACCAGAAACCACAAAGCAGCAGGCTGAAGGCTCTGGAAGTGAGCAGCCAGACCTGGTGCCAATCTGTGCTGACTGCATCCTTACAGAGGAGCTTCGGCCTCAACTAAAAAAGAGGCCCCAGACACATCTACAAGGACTTGTAAGGTATTTAAAATCTTTCTTGGCTGGGCGCGGTGGCTCACGCCTGTAATTCCAGCACTTTGGGAGGCCAAGGCGGGCAGATCACGAGGTCAAGAGATTGAGACCATCCTGGCCAACATGGTGAAACCCCGTCTCTACTAAAAATACAAAAAATAGCCAGGCATGGTGGCACGTGCCTGTGGTCCCAGCTACTTGGGAGGCTGAGGCAGAAGAATCACTTGAACCCAGGAGGTGGAGGTTGCAGTGAGCCGAGATTGTGCCACTGCACTCCAGCCTGGCGACAGAGCAAGACTCCATCTCAAAAAAAAAAAAAAAAAAAAAAAAAAAAACCTTAGCTGCACCTTTTTTTTCCAGAGGTTATCCAAGTATCTTTCCCCATTAGTTATTTGCAGGAGAAAAAAAAACAAACTTTAGAAATTAAAGGGATAAGTGTCATCAAATTTCATAATTGACCTGGGTACTGATGAGGAGACCACCCACAGGTAATCAATAGAAACTGAAACTCCCAATGGCACCTGCCACAAATTGAGAAAAATCAAACCAGAATTTCCTCTGCCCAGCCAGGCCCAAAGACAAAATGGGTTTGAAACAATGGTTTATCTGGAATGGAAAGCTGGAATCTCGTCATCTCCCTTTGCTAGAAAGAGGAGGAGACCCCTATTTCCTGTGGGGTTGAGGGCTGCCTCAGCCAATCAGGAGTCCAAACAGGAGTCTCTCTGCCTCCAGTTCTCCCAGGGAGGGACCTAGTCCTGCTAGAGCCCAGGTATCAGCACAGAATCCCCTGGGACCGGAGCTGCAATACTGCCATCCCTCTGGATCCTAAAGGCCCAGCTCACAAAGCCAAGAAGAGAGGTCACGAGGCCTTGCTGCCACAGAGTGAGAGCCAGCAGAGCCCCATGAGGCAAGGAGGCTCCAGGGAAGCTGGCACACAGAGGGGACTTTAATTGCACCTCAGCCCCACTTTAAGGAGCTCTCCTCATCAATCTGAAACCCCACTGCCTGACATCAGCTTCTGGGGCCTCAGAAGAGATGAATCACATGCCAACAGCTACTGCATTTATGCCATTATCTCTCACCTTCCACCTCAGGCTAACCCAGCCAGCCCTTGGAGAAATTCACCAGAGGGGTGACCCTTTTTACATACCCTGAGGCTTCTGAGATCTGCCAGGGATGAGCAGGGACCTTTGAAAAGGCCCTTTAGTCCTGTCCACTCCATAGGACAGGAGTTCCCACAGTGGGCCAGAGACCCAAGGCTCCCTCTGAGCAAGGAGACTGCCACCGTATTCTTAAGCAGAGGCCACAGTCAGTAATGACGGACTCAGTTACACACATCTCCCCTCCTGGCAATTAAGTTTCTCTTAACTCCACTTAAACCGCATTAGAGGCCGAGTATGAGACCTTCAAAAATGACCAAGCACATGGGCCCTGACCTTGAGATAAGACCCAACTTAATGAGGTCATAAATGCCAAGAAGGAGTCTTCAAGATGAGGCTGTAGGCAATCTCTCTTGGCTGAGATGCCTGGGAAGGCTTGCTGGAAGAGCTGGTGTTTTAAGGCAGTTGAGTTCTAACAGAGGTTGGAAATCAAGCTGTGTTTGGTACAATGCCCAGGGAACAAGCTCACAGAGCTGCACAGTGATTCTGCCTCTGCCACCCTCAACCTCCTGAGACCTCAAAGTTTTAATTTTATACAGAAGAAAGAAGAATACAGCTTTCAGTGAAATCGAGCAGCCCATCAAATTTCAGCCCTTCATCCCCCAAAGCAGCTCTCCTTGCCCCAAGACCCACAAGTTCAAAGCCATTTCAGAGTTTGTAGACTCCTAGAGCTCCCCCTTGACCTACATGACAATGACTGTGGCACAAAGAATCATTCACCACAGCCACTGCCCTAGATAGCAACTGGCTCAACCACAGAGTATTGCACCATCACCTGCTTTCATGCCACGGGACTGGGCATGGGACACAGCCTGATGGAACTATAATTAAGAAAGCTGCCCCTTCCCTTGCCTCATCACATATGGCCAGCAGCCCTGGCCTGCTCCTTGTGGCCTTGGAGTCCCAGTGAGCACCCTAAACAGTGAAGCACCCACAAGTGTCCCTGCTTAACTGCTCTGCCTCTCACTGACCCTAGAAGCTTGTACAACTTCCTTATTTTCTTGAGAGGCAGTCTTTCTCTGTCACCCAGGCTGGAGTGCAGTGGTGCAGTCTCGGCTCACTGCAACCTCTACCTCCCAGGTTCAAGTGATTCTCCTGCCTCAGCCTCCTGAACAGCTGGAATTACAAGAGCACACCACCATGTCCAGCCAATTTTTGTATTTTTAGTAGAGACAGGTTTCACCTTGTTGGCCAGGCTGGTCTCAAACTCCTGACCTCAAGTAATCCGCCTGCCTCGGCCTCCCAAAGTGCTGGGATTATAGGCGTGAGCCACCATGCTTGACCTCAAGTACAACTTTTTTTTTTTTTTGGAGAGAGTCCTGCTCTATTGCCCAGGCTGGAGTGTAGTGGCGCCCTCTCAGCTCACTGCAGCCTCCGTCTCCTGGGTTTAAGTGATTCTTCTGCATCTGCCTCTTGAGTAGCAGGGATTACAGGTGCCTGCCAACATGCCTGGCTGATTTTTGTATTTTTAGTAGAGACGGGTTTCACCGTGTTGAACAATCTGGTCTTGAACTCCTGACCTCAGGTAATCCATCCTCCTCAGCCTCCCAAAGTGCTGGAATTACAGGCACAAGCCACCACGCCCAGCCTAGTACAACTTATTTAAATCATCACAAAGTGGATCAATTGCGATGAGTCATGCCTGTAATCTCAGCATTTGGAGGCCGATGTGGGAGAACTGCTTGAGGCCAGAAGTTCAAGACCAGCCTGGGCAACATAGGGAGACCCCATCTCTACAAAAAAATTAATAAAATTGGCTGGGCGTGGTGGTACATGCCTGAAGTCCCAGCTATTCAGAAAGAAGGCTGAGGCAGGAGGATCACTTCAGCCCAGGAGGTTGAGCTGCTGTTCTATGATGGCGCCACTGAACTCCAGCCTGGGCAACAGAGTGAGAGCCTGTCTTAAAAAACGGTCGTGAAAAGCCTCAAGTTTTGTTTGATCTTGGGCAGAGCTGTGCCCTCTCCTTCTGTTCTTACCTCTTTACAGAGTTCAAACATCAATTCCCCACCCAAGCTGCCTGCTTCCTTAGGCTGTAGAAACATTCTTTACGTCTCAGTGGCCACTATCAACTACTTCCTCCGTCTCTCTCTTCGATTCAGATCTATCAAATATTAATTTCACTTTGCCTCCTCTTTAACACAACTTCTGATGGCATCTCTTAGCCCAGAGCCATTTAGGTAAATTGAATTAAAGAAAAGCCACTTCTGCTTGCCCTTGAGAATACAGGTAATAGGGATCTGACAACCCGGACAACAGCAGTCCCCCATGGAGGAGCAGCACTCTTTACCACCACTCCACAGGTTTTGGGAGGCCCCTGAGCAGTCATCAAATCCAGCGGCGATAACGACATTTCAGTTAACAATGGACTGTGCATACAACAGTGAGTGCATAAGATGTAAATGGAGCTGAAAAATTCCTAGCATCTAGTATTTATTTAACATCGTTTCTTTTCCTTTTTTTTTTTTTGAGACAGGTTCTCGCTCTGTCACCCAGGCTGGAGTGCAGTGGCACAATCAGCTCACTGGAGCCTCAAACTCCCAGCCTCCCAAGTAGCTGGGGCTACAGGCACATGCCACCATGCCCGGCTAGTTTTTTTGTGTGTTTTTCAGTCGAAGTCTCACTCTGTCTCCCAGGCGGGAGTGCCATGGCTCGATCTTGGCTCACTGCAACCTCCGCCTCCTGGGTTCAAGCAATTCTACCTCAACCTCTCGAGTAGCTGGGATGACAGTCATGTGCCACCATGCTTGGTGTAATTTTTGTATTTTTAGTACAGACGGAGTTTCACCGTGTTGGCCAGGCTGGTCTTGAACTCCCGACCTCAGGTGATCCACCTGCCTCAGCCTCCCCCAGCTAGTTATTTTATGTAGAGACATGGTCTTGCTGCCTTGCCCTCCCAAAGTGCTGGGATTACCCATGAGCCACCAGCGATCTTGGCCTGATTTTAACTTCTAGTTTCCATGTGCCCACTTACAGCTAATTCCTCTGATCCACCATAAAACTTGGCTGTTCTTTGCACCAGTCTTTTCCTTGAGAAGAAGAAAGGCTGGACAAAGAGAAATCAGCCTCTGGGCTTCACACAGGCTACGTGAATGACTGGAGCTAGAAGCAGACAAGGGCAGATGCTGCCACTGACAGTATCAGACTCTGGCCTTGGGACCAAAGTTTCAAAGTGGTGCTAGTGGTTTAAACTCAAAAAGCCCTTAGCATGACCAGACTTGGAGGAAGCTGTCTACCAGAACCCTGCCAGCTGCCCTGCCTCACAGAAAGGTCTATCATCAGTCCTCCTGGGCCACTGAGAACTCAGGACAGCCAGCTGCCACCTGTAAAGATGCAAGGGATCATAGGCAAGGCTCCTCTGTGGGAAGAGGGTGACTCCCAGGGAGAAGGAGCATGCTTTGTGCTTAGAGATCTCTGTATACCAGCTCAGCCACCCAAGGAAAGGAACAAAGCCAAACAATGTTATAAAGTCTCTGTGATAACACAGAAAAATGCCCAAATGATGTATCATAATAACTATGTAATAAACTGACTCAGAAAATAGCAGATGTAAGCAATAACTGCTATTAACATCTACAGTTGTCTGAATGACATAAATAGGATGGGTTTGTTTCAACTGTTCTGTATTTATTATACACTTATCTGTTCCAAAAATTTACAGCAGCTTGGTTTGGATTTTACATTGATAATACTTTTATGAAACACAACCTGGCTGTAGCCACAACTGCCTCCAGGAAAGACAACTCACCCCCCTTCGCTCTCAGCATCTGTAAATGTAGCTCCCGAGGAGGCCGTGAAATAGACAGAGCTGGAGCCAGTAGAGTCACTCCTCTCCCGGACAAAAGGAAACCTTCGCCGCCGAGCCACTCTCTGGTTCTCTTCCATGTGGGATCTGAAAAGCAAGCCACGTCCCAGAGTGTACCATTAGGCCCCATCCAGACTGTCTTTCTACTCACCATGGGGTGCCTCTTACTACCGCTTCTCATTAAAGGGCTAAGAATGGAGAAAACCCTACGTCTTTACCCACAGGAGAGTAAGCAAGGGAGCTCCCTGGTCCTAGCCGACACAGACTAGGCTAGGCAGAATGGAGCGCTTTGGCTGCAGATGAACCATGAGAGTCCAGAAGCAGCAAGGAGCGTGTGCAAGGCAAGGTACCAAATGTACAGCTTCTACCAGATTAGGCCAGAAGCTATAAAACTGATTTCTTCCTTAGAGACAGAGCAAGGGTCAGAACAACCCTCAGCTGAAAAAGTTACAGGGGAGGGATACAGCAGGAAAGGAAGCTGTGTTACTCACCGGACCTCCCCAACGATCTCCCCCGCAAGCCCTTGCAGGCTGCTCCTCAGCTCCTCCACCTCCTGCCGCAGCGCCACAAGGCTGGTCAGCACAAAGTCCAGGCGGTCCAGCACCTTCTCCTGACCTTCCCGTGGAAGGCTGGGCAGCACCGCAGCATCTCCAGCCCCACCAGGGACAGCCCGCAGCAACATCACTGAAGGGGGAGAATGGGAAGCAGTGACACCCAGGAATATAGTGGGGAAGAGGTCTCACACCTAGCGTTCAAGAACACCTGCTTGTCATTGGAAGAGAAGGCCCAGTGAGGCTCAGATAGGACACACAATCACAGCCAAGTCATGGTAACAAGTCCCAAGTAACTACCCAGGGATCTCTAAACAAGAGCCCTCTGCTCCAAGAACCTTCCATACCAGGGCCCTTCAGGAATGCTGCACACCACGACAGATAATGTAAAATGCTTTCCAGAGTGGAACCTGAAGGAGGACAGTTGTCCTGCTAGAGTAAAAGAAAAACCTTCCCCTCACCATAGAGTGCCCAATACCAGGGAGTCAATACCAACCACACAGCAAAACTAAACCTGAGCTCCCTCAAATTCTGATCTCTCACTTCACAAAGGATAGCAGGGAAAACTTGGAGCTTCTCCCAGGACTCAGCAACTGCCCCTTACTAAGAGAAAGGGGCCAGTTACTAAAAGAAAAGGTATACCAGAAAAAGCCCATCCAAACCATCTCATAAAGACACCATTACTAAGCCCCGCGGACCCAACCCTAAATCTCACTCCGAGTAAATTCCAGCAGTGAAATGCTAGCAAAGTGAGAGCCACCTATGGTAACTGGACTGGAAAATACAAAAACAAAAAAGAAACCAGAGAGGCAGGACCCACATACATTAAGCAAAATCCCTTCTTAAAGGAAATCTGGTAAACTAGGCCAGGCCACAACACACAGCCAATAATGTTCAAGAATGCAGAGCAAGGAAGAATCCTGGGAATGTGGCCACTTTCTTCTCAACTCAGAAGACTACTGCTAAGCAACTGCAAACAAACGGCAAGGAAACGGAAGGAAGCACGCTTGCAATACCAGATTATCACCAGGTTAGAAAATGCTGACAATCAGTTGCAATCTAAGGTGATAGCTCGTTGAAGACTCTTCCAAACTACCTTTTCCAAACAAGCTAACATTGGTAATCAGAGAAAACACTCATTTCCAATTAGCATGGGGGTGAGATAATCTAAACGCTCCCCGTGGCCAGGCCCGGCGGCTCACACCTGTCATCCCAGTACTTCGGGAGGCCGAGACCAGTGCATCACTTGAGGTCAGGAGTTTGAGACCAGCCTGGCCAATATGGCGAAACCCATCTTTACTAAAAATACAAAAATCAGCTGAGCATGGTGGTGCATGGCTGTGATCCCAGCTACTTGGGAGGCTGAGGCAGGAGAATCGCTTGAACCTGGGAGGTGGAGGCTGCAGTGAGCCAAGATCATGCCACCGCACTCCAGCCTGAGCAACAGAGCAAGACTCTGTCTCAAAAAAGAAAAAGAAGAAATGCTCCTCTCAAAGATGGTAGTAGTTTGAACCAGCCCTAGATACTTTGCTCAAACAAGGAAAGTTCTGCAAATCTTAAAGAACTACTCATTTCAGCTGTGCAGGCTGCCAGCCACATTCAGCTTCAACTTCATGACTCGTGCTCCTAGCCCTACGCCGTACAAAGTCCACTGGACCAGGTGACCAAGCCCAACCTTTCCACTTAATCTGTGACCGCCTGAGGAAAGTTACACAATCTTTTTGAATCTCGGTTTCCTCATAGTATGGATAAAAAAAAAACTTGAATGAGATAGTTTCCAAGTTGCCTTCAAATTCTAATATATGATTTAAAACATAAGCCTCAAGACTTTTAATCCCTACAAGACTCTTTTTGCCCTCTTTTAGACTCTTCCTCTACTTATTACACACCTCACACAACACTAAGCAAGTGCCTTTAATATCCACATACCACTATTGTGGCCAGAACTAAAAGTGAAAGCTAAGCAGACTTTTTGAAATATACCTTCTTGAGAATAGAGGGGAAAGAGTACAGAAAATGACGACTACCTTTTCTTTTTTGAGTCTGAGTCCCACTCTATCGCCCAGGCCGGAGTGCAGTGGTGCAATTTGGGCTCACCACAACCTCCGCCTACCGGGTTCAAGCAATTCTCGTGCCTAAGCCTCGCCAGTAGCTAGGACGACAGGCCATGCCACCACGCCCGCTCATTTTTGTATTTTTAGTAGAGACGGGGTTTCACCGTGTTGAAATCTGGTTGAATGTTAGCCAGGCTGGTCTTGAACTGACCTCAGGTGATCCGCCCGCCTCGACCTCCCAAAGCGATGGGATTACAGGCTTGAGCCACCGCGCCCAGCCTGATGACTGATTTTTCAACAAGCTTCCAAAACAGTGAAACCCTAAGGCACTTCCCTCCGTTACCCAGTCCCACAGCCTCCACCAAAAGCAGCCCGGACCCCAGGCCCATTAGTCTGCAGTGACTGCGGTCTCGGGACGGGCTCCTACCCTGGCGTCCGGGCTCTAAAGTCTGCGTATAGTCCAGGGAGTTGGGCAGGCTCTGGTTGCGGCCATGGCGCCGGGTCTGTTTCCATCGCTTGCTGTAAAGGACGCACAGGAATCCAAGGCCGGCGGCGGTACCCAGCAACAGTCCCAGCCCAGCACGGACACCGCCCAGGGCCCCCAGTCTAGACATGCTGTACCTGCGGCCCGCAGAAGCCACCGGGAGCAGGCAGGCAGGCGCGCGGGTGGCCGGGCGGGGGTAGGAAGAGAGAGATTCGTGAGCCTGGTAAAACCACCCCCAAGGCCGAACCCCAGCAGATATCCCCTTGCCCAAACCCTGAGCTCCCGACTCCCTGCACCCCAGTGTGAATCCTCCAGCCCCCAGGGCCCCACTGCCGCTCCCCTCACCCAGCCTGGACGTAACAGCCCCTTCAGCACACCCCTCGACCCGGCTCAGAGTCCGGCTCCTGGGCCTTCAACCCCCACCTCAGCCTCATGACACTGCAGACCACAAACCCGCCGCCCTGGCTGCAAACTCCTGGTCTTCCCCCGCGGCCCCCGAAGGCGCTCTGGCCTGGCAAGAGATCAATTCAGACCCTTACCCGGCAGCCAGCAACCATGGCAGCAGCCGCCGCGGGCTCACGCCGTCAGTGACTGTGACGTCAGGCAGACGGCGCCAGCAGCTCGGCGCGCCGCGGGAAGGCGCAGGGAGATGACAATACCGACGCCGCCTCCTTTTCCCTCAGGGGCGGGGCGATGGGCGACGCCAGAGGGGCGGAGTCAGCACAGAGCGCGAAAGGGAAGAGGAAAGGGGCAGAAGGCTTAGGAAAGGCGGGAAAGCAGGGAGACTTCTTGGGTGGACGCTCACTCAGTAACCTCGCCGTCCGGCAGCCAGAGCTCCAGTTCCCTCCGGTCACACCGGCTTACTTGCTGCTCCCGGAATACGCTCAGCATATTCACAGTTTCTACCTGCGCTTCTGCCTGGACCGCCCCTTCTGGAAAACGTCACCCTCTCCCCACATTTTATTTTTATTTTGTAGAGACTGGGTCCTGCTCTCCTGGTCTCGAGCGATCCGCCCGCCTCGGCCTCTCAAAGTGCTTGAGCCACCGCACCCAGCCATAAATCTTAAACCTAACGTGCCGTCTAATAATTCCATTTTACTCTTGTAATTGTATGCAACTTCTTAGACTGTTGGCAACTAAAAAGACCGATTTTATGAACTATGATAATTTTATTGTGAACATTTCTTAAGAGTTAGAATTCAGTTTAGTGAAAGAAGAAATATCTAGGCCAGTCCTCCCAATACCCTTGACTAGATCTAATGTTTATTTACCTTTTAATTGTGAGATACTGTATACATAAAAGAATGCAGGAGGCCTGCCGTGGTGGCATGTGACTAGTCCCAGATACTCTGGGGGCTGGGGTGGGAGGATCACTTGAGCCCAGGAGGTAGAGGCTGCAGTGAACCATGAACACCCTGGGCTCTGGGCAACAGAGTGAGACCCCTGTCTCCCTCTTTTTTTTTTTTTTTTTTTTTTTTTTTGATACAGAGTCTTGCTTTGTCACTGAGGCTAGAGTGCAGTGTGGTGCAAGGTCGGCTCACTGCAGCCTCCGCCTCCCGGGTTCAAACGATTCTCCTGCCTCAGCCTCCCAAGTAGCTGGAACTACAGGCGCTCGTCATTACGCCCAGCTAATTTTTTAAAGTTATTTTTATTTTGTTTTATTTTTAGTAGAGATGGGGTTTCACCATGTTGGCCAGGCTGGTCTCTAACTCCTGACGTCGTGATTCGCCCATCTCGTCCTCCCAAAGTGCCAGGATTACAGGCGTTAGCCATTGCACCTGGCGAGACCCTGTCTCTTAATTAATTTTAAAAATAATACATTTAATGTATACATCCATTGTTAAGAAGCACTGTAAAACACTGAGGTACCCCTGTCACAGTTTAAGGAATAAAACTTCACCAATACCTCCTACTCAACTTTTAAGATTCAGTTCAAGTGCCTTTTGAGATACACTAAGGGATTAACAATGATTGTTTTGGTGAAGAGAAACGAATGTTTTTTTTGTTTTATTATTATTATTATTTTTGGTTATTTTTAATGACTCAGTTCCAATGAAACGAATGTTTTTAATATCCCTTTTCAGTATTCTCATTTTTCTGTAATTGCATGTATCACCTCCATAATAAAAAATATTTACTTGGCCGTGCGTGGTGGCACACATCAGTGATCCCAGCATTTGGGGATGCTGAGGTGGGTAGATCACAATGTCAAGAGATCGAAACCATCCTGGCCAACATGGTGAAAACCTGTCTCTAGTAAAAATACAAAAATTAGCTGGGCATGGTGGCCCATGCCTGTAGTCCTAACTACTCAGGAGACTGAGGCAGGAGAATCACTTGAACCCAGGAGGCAGAGGTTGCAGTGAG